>OX030964.1:8505106-8625106 GCA_943735955.1 Piscicola geometra
GTGGTGTGGTGATGGTGGTTGGTGGGTGGGAGTTGTGTGGTAAGGGTAGCTGGTGAAAGGTGGTGTGATAGGAAGTGGTGTGGTGATGGTGGGAGGTGATGGGTGGGTGGGAGGTGGTGTGGTGATGGTGGCTGGTGGGTGAGTGGGAGGTGGTGTGGTGATGGTGGTTGGTGGGTGGGAGGTGGTGTGGTGGGAGGTGATGGGTGGGTGGGAGGTGGTGTGGTGATGGTAGCTGGTGGGTGGGTGTGTGGTGGGAGGTGATGGGTGGGTGGGAGGTGGTGTGGTAAGGGTAGCTGATGGAAGGTGGTGTGGTGGAAGGTGGTGTGGTGGAAGGTGGTGTGGTGGAAGGTGGTGTGGTGGAAGGTGGTGTGATGGAAGGTGGTGTGGTGGAAGGTGGTGTGGTGGAAGGTGGTGTGGTGGAAGGTGGTGTGGTGGAAGGTGGTGTGGTGGGAGGTGGTGTGATGGGAAGTGGTGTGGTAATGGTAGATAAGTGGGTGGGTGGGTGATTGATAGAAGGGATGATCATCAAGCAACAACTACTGCAACCTTCTGCTTGGCCTCTTCAGTCGTCAACTTGCCCTTCTTTCCAACCTGCTGACTCATGAATATGCATGATGATGATGATGCTGATCCTGATGATGATACTGCTTGGGAATTGCTGATCGCCATCACGCCATCCTCATCCTCATCACCATTGCACTCATATTTGTTCTCATCGTTGTCTCTACAAGTATCTACAGTATCATCATCATCAGATACAATTTTGTCATCAGTAACATCATCATCAGATACAATTTTGTCATCAGTATCATCATCATCAGATACAATTTTGTCATCAGTAACATCATCATCATCAGCTGCATCCTTCCCGCCAGCAGAACCTCTCAAGCAAGTGAATCTTGCCCCTTCATCACCATCATCACCATCACCATCCTCATCATCACCATCCTCATCATCATCATCCTCATCATCATCACCACCAGGAGAGTTTTCAACTTCAGTGGAGGGGACGACATCAGCATGCTCAAGCACTGCCTTCATCTTCATCTTCATCTTCATCTTCTTGCGACTGCTGTAGGGTGTTCTGGGAAGGCCTGGAAAGGGTTGAGAGGTGGTGGAGTGGACGGAGGAGGAGGGTGGCAAGCTGATCGAATGCAATGGTGGTGAATGGTGAATGGGAGTGGTGAATGGTGAATGGGGGTGGTGAATGGTGAATGGGGGTGGCGAATGGTGAATGGGGGTGGTGAATGGTGAATGGGGGTGGTGAATGGTAAATAGGGGTGGTGAATGGTGAATGGGGGTGGTGAATGGTAAATAGGGGTGGTGAATGGTGAATGGGGGTGGTGAATGGTGAATGGGGGTGGTGAATGGTGAATGGGGGTGGTGAAAGAGAGATGAGGGATGATGTGAGTGGGTGGTGGTGAAGAGGCAAGCACCTGGATGGAGGGAGTGGAAGATGGTGGTGAGGAGGCGCAGCATGCGGCCTCTGGGCAGTGGCTTGATGCCGTAGTGGCGACAGTGCCTCTCCAGCGCTTCTGTCGCCATGCCTCGGTACCTCAGCATCGGAGTGGACGGCGCCTTGGATGCTGAGACTGTCTTGAGACTGCGAGCTGGTGTACTAGTACTACTATTACTACTACTACTACCGAGAAAAGTTGTTGCAGTTATAGTAGTAGTTGTATTAGTAGTAGTTTCAGTATTAAAAATAGTAGTAGTTGTATTAGTAGTAGTAGAAGTGGAAGTTGTTGTTGCTAGTGTGGCCTGCTTGATGGGCTGTTCATACAGGGAAAGCTTGAAAGTTTGAAGAGAATTTTTCAAATCATTATCACCACCATTATCTACCATGAAGTCATCATCATTACCACCCACAAAATCATCATCATTACCACCCACAAAATCATCATCATTACCACACATGACATCATCATCATCATCAGCAGGAAACATTCGCAGATCCTCATCATCAAGCAAGCTCATCCTCACCACACCACTCGAGTCCATCTTCGCAGCATCGTCATCAAGAGCAACATCATCCTTTGTTGCAGTAGCATCACCACCACCAGCAATAATATCATCATCAACACCACCAGCACCAACATCATCATCAGCATCACCAACGTTACCCTCATCATCACCACAAGAATCATCATCAGCAGCAGCAGCAAAGCAGATGGAGTCGACGAAGAGGTCAGGGGACACACAGGACACCAGCAGCAACCTCTCCCCTCCCACTGCAGACCCACTCTTTTCATCATCACCTCTAGTCACCCCTTCATCCCTAGCATCTTCATAATCATCATCATTACCACCACCATCGTCCTCATCATCAACACTGTTTACTCCAATCTTGTCGCTCTCACCACCATCTTTATCACCACCATCATCATCATCTCCACCACCATCATCATCAATACCATTCCCTTCACCATCATCTTTATCATCAATACCATTCCCTTCACCATCATCTTTATCATCAATACCATTCTCTTCACTCCTTCTTTTCAGTCTCTGTGTTTGCATGAAGGAGAAGACTTGATCAAAGTCATCATCATCAAAACCGTCATCTCTGCCATCATCATCATCATCATCATCATCCTTTTCTTTATCAGCTTCAGCCCCATTCTTCCTCCCATCATCACCGCCATCATTATCATTAGTGTGAGCATCATCATCATCAGCACCATTATCATTATCATCAGCATAAGCATCATCATCAGCAACACTTAACATTTCCACATCTCTTGCCATCTGAACTCCAAACCTGCAAAGACAAATCGAATAGAAGGCAGAGGGACAAATACAAATAGAATAGAAGGCAGAGGGACAAAGACAAATCGAATAGAAGGCAGAGGGACAAAGACAAATCGAATAGAAAGCAGAGGGACAAAGACAAATAGAATAAAAGGCAGAGGGGCAAAGACAAATCGAATAGAAGGCAAAGATGCAAAGTGACGCAGGAGAACTGAAAACCACTGTATAGTTAAGACTAATATTTCCGACCACCACCCCCTCCCCCCACTCCCACTACCTCCCCCACTACCACTCCCACCAACACCTCCATTACCACCACTCTTTTTCCACCACCACTACCACCACCACCACCACCACCACCACCACCACCACCACCACCACCACCACCACCACCACCACTACCACTACCACAACCACCACCACTACTACTACCACCACCACTAACACCACCACCACCACCAACTCCCCTCCCACCGAGCAGCTAGTGCTTGCAGCTGAAGCTCCTCTCGCTTCACAGCCACACCAGCCACAGTAGCAGCACCAGCCACAGTAGCAGCAGCAACCACAGTAGCAGCACCAGCCACAGCAGCACCAGCCACAGCAGCACCAGCCACAGTAGCAGCACCGGTGTACAGGAAGCGCATGAAGGCCCTCATCTGGCCGTGAGAGACGCCACTCATCCTCACCTCACTCTCTCCGCACACCGCCTGTCGTTTTTATTATTAATATTATTTATTTTTGGAAATTATTTTTATTCGATTGTTAGGCAATCATTATCAAGAGTATTTGTTGGAAACCTTGTAGAGGACAGGACAGCGGCAAGCGAGCACAAACTTGTGCGCATACAAGACCCTCGCATGCTCATCATTACTATTATTGTTGTTGTTATTATTATCCTTATTATTATTATTATTATGATCATCATCATCATCAGGGGCAGTGAAGGTGAAGCGGATGTCGCTGAGGAGAGGCTGGTCGACCATGCCAGCCAGGTCCCTGCTCAGCAACAACAAACTATCATTATTATCATTATTATAATTATCATTACTATTACTATCATTACTGGAATGATGATGATTCTTGTTGACATTGTTTGCATTCGTGAAATGGTCTCTGGGAGTGAAGCAGAACTGCGTGTAACCAGACGAAGTCCTTCCACCCTCCCCATCATCATCACCACTATCATCATCACCACCACCCTCCCCATCATCATCACCACCACCCTCCCCACCACCATCCTCCCCACCACCATCATCAGTCTTATTACTAATATTTGTATTATTATTATTGATGATGTTGCTTCCCACCTCACCCTCCTTCCTTCTCTCACCACCTCCTCCTCCCCTCACCACCTCACCCTTCTTCCTTCTCTCACCACCTCCTCCTCCCCTCGCCACCTCACCCTCCTTCCTTCTCTCACCACCTCCTCCTCCCCTCACCACCTCACCCTTCTTCCTTCTCTCACCACCTCCTCCTCCCCTCGCCACCTCACCCTCCTTCCTTCTCTCACCACCTCCTCCTCCCCTCAGACACTGCAGCACAGCAGGCACTCTGAAGGCCTCGGCTGCAAGCAAGCACAAGTCTTCAACACAGCCGTTCATGCGCCATAAGCTACTCTCCTGTCGCTGTGGTTGTGTGTGTGTGTGTGTGTGTGTGTGTCTGTGTGTGTGTGTGTGTGTGTGTGTGTGTGTGTGTGTGTGTGTGTGTGTGTGTGTGTGTGTGTGTGTGTGTGTGTGTGTGTGTGTGTGTGTGTGTGTGTGTGTAAAGGGAAAGAGAGCAGAGAAGTGAAGATGGATGGAGGGTAGTAGGAGGGATGGAGGGTAGTAGGAGGGATGGAGGGTAGTAGGAGGGATGGAGGGTAGTAAGAGGGATGGAGGGTAGTAGGAGGGATGGAGGGTAGTAGGAGGGATGGAGGGATGACAGACAGGCCACCTTGGGAGCGAACTTGGAGGCGAGTCGACTGGTGCAGGAAACGAACCTCAAGAGACACTCGTCGTCGTCGTCGTCGTTAGAGGTCCTCCCTCCACTGCCCTCACCACCGCCCCCCCTGTAAAACCCATCAGCACCACACCCTTCTCTCCCCTCATACCACCCTTCCACCATCTGATTGAACTTATCCTGGATGAGCAACAAGCTGTCTTCGAGGGAGATGGTGCTCAGGGCATGTATGTGTGCTTGTCGTTTTGCCTGCCTCCCTCTCTTCCTAGTCCTTGCTCCCGCATTATTATTATTATTTAATGTTTTAATCTCTGGCTTCTTGAAATAAACAGATGCCACAGTTTGATGCTTTCTGCTTGAAACGACGGTGGTGCTTGTGGTAGTGCCTGTGACCAAACTCTCCCGCTGTGGTTGCAGTGCTTGTGGTAGTGGTTGTGGTGGCTGTGGTGGTTGTATTAGTTGTGGTAGTGGTTGTAGTACTTGTTGTGGCTCTATCGGTTGTGGTAGTGGCTGTTGTGGCTGTATCGGTTGTAGTGCTGGTGGTGATGCTTCTTGGCAAAGAGAAGTGGACAATGCGATGGCCAGTTGAGTGTCCTCCTCCAGAGCGCTGTTGAAGTGGCCTCTCCTCTTCCTGCTGCCCCTGCCTGGAGCCTTGGTCGTCCTCTTGGGCGTGTGGTTGCGGGAGGCCTCTGAGATGCTCAACTTGCACGCCTTGAAGCGCTCCATCGACTGCAGCAACTGCCGCTGCCTCTCCACTGCCTGCTGCAGCCTCTCCTCCCTCTCCACTTCCTGCATCTGAAGTAATCGCTGCACTTCCGTCGGAGCCACCCCCATTTGAGTGGCACATCTTTTCATGTGGGTGTGGCGTGCCTGCGGGGTGGTTGCTAATGGTTGGTGGTGGTTTATTGTGGTTTGTGGTGGTGGTTTGTGGGGGTTGGTGGTGGTTTGTGGGGGTTGCAATTGGTTGGTGGTGGTTTGTGGGGGTTGCAATTGGTTGGTGGTGGTTTGTGGTGGTTGATGGTGGTTTGTGGTGGTTGGTGGTGGTTTGTGGTGGTTTGTGGTGGTTTGTGGTGGTTGGTGGTGGTTTGTGGTGGTTGGTGGTGGTTGGTGGTGGTTGGTTTAGCAGAAGTTAAATCTCGGAATGATCAGAAGGGAAAGTCACAAAATAGTCGAAAGGAAGGTCAGAAGGAAGGTCAGTAAGAAGGTGAGAAGGAAGGTCAGAAGGAAGGTCAGAAGGAAGGTCAAAAATAAGATCAGAAAAAAGGTCAGAAGGAAGGTCAGAAGGAAGGTCAAAAAGAAGATCAGAAAGAAGGTCAGAAGGAAGGTCAGAAGGAAGGTCAGAAGGAAGGTCAGAAAATAGGTCAGAAGGAAGGTCAAAAAGAAGATCAGAAAGAAGGTCAGAAGGAAGGTCAGAAGGAAGGTCAAAAAGAAGATCAGAAAGAAGGTTAGAAGGAAGGTCAGAAGGAAGGTCAAAAAGAAGATCAGAAAGAAGGTCAGAAGGAAGGTCAGAAGGAAGGTCAGAAGGAAGGTCAGAAAATAGGTCAGAAGGAAGGTCAAAAAGAAGATCAGAAAGAAGGTCAGAAGGAAGGTCAGAAGGAAGGTCAGAAGAAAGGTCAGAAGGAAGGTCAGAAGGAAGGTCAAAAGGAAGGTCCGAAGGAAGGTCAGAAGGAAGGTCAGAAGAAAGGTCAGAAGGAAGGTCAGAAGGAAGGTCAGAAGGAAGGTCAGAAGAAAGGTCAGAAGGAAGGTCAGAAGGAAGGTCAGAAGGAAGGTCAGAAGGAAGGTCAGAATGAAGGTCAGAAGGAAGGTCAGAAGGAAGGTCAGAAGGAAGGTCAGAAGGAAGGTCAGAAGGAAAGTCACCCGGGGGGTCTTGGAAGGCCTGCCACACATGGGACAGGGCAGCACACTCCTCCTCTCTCCTTCCATCCATCTCTCCACGCCCCTCTCCACCCTCTCTGCCTCTTCTTTCTTTGCAATAAATCATCATTGATGTTATCATCGATGATAATCGCTGGTGATAGTGGTAACACACTCAAGCACAACCACCACCACCACCATCACCACCACCTTCATCATCACCATCCATTATACCACCACCACAACCACCACCCCCACCATCACCACCACCTTCATCATCACCATCCATTATACCACCACTACCACCACCACTACCACCATCATCATCATCATCACCACCACCTTCATCACCTTCTCGAGGCACGTGACAGCATGTTGCTGCTTGCTGTCGTCATCGAGGTGGTGCATGACGTCATTGCAGACCGGACATCTCACCTCCTTAACCTCCTCCTCCGTGGTGGTGATGGGAGAAGTGGTGTTGATGGAGGGAAGAGTGTTGGTGGGTAGGATGGTGTTGGTGTGTAGGGTGGTGTTGGTGGGTAGGGTGGTGTTGGTGGGTAGGGTGGTGTTAGTGGGTAGGATGGTGTTGGTGGAAGGGGTGATGTTGGTGGAAGGGGTGATGTTGGTGGGTAGGGTGGTGTTGGTGGAAGGGGTGATGTTGGTGGAAGGGGTGATGTTGGTGGAAGGGGTGATGTTGGTGGGTAGGGTGGTGTTGGTGGGTAGGGTGATGTTGGTGGAAGGGGTGATGTTGGTGGGTAGGGTGGTGTTGGTGGAAGGGGTGGTGTTGCTGAAGAGAGGGGTGGTGTTGGTGGGTAGGGTGATGTTGGTGGAAGGGGTGATGTTGGTGGGTAGGATGGTGTTGGTGGGTAGGGTGGTGTTGGTGGAAGGGGTGATGTTGGTGGAAGGGGTGATGTTGGTGGAAGGGGTGATGTTGGTGGAAGGGGTGATGTTGGTGGGTAGGGTGGTGTTGGTGGAAGGGGTGATGTTGGTGGAAGGGGTGATGTTGGTGGAAGGGGTGATGTTGGTGGAAGGGGTGATGTTGGTGGGTAGGGTGGTGTTGGTGGGTAGGGTGATGTTGGTGGAAGGGGTGATGTTGGTGGGTAGGGTGGTGTTGGTGGAAGGGGTGGTGTTGCTGAAGAGAGGGGTGGTGTTGGTGGGTAGGGTGATGTTGGTGGAAGGGGTGATGTTGGTGGGTAGGATGGTGTTGGTGGGTAGGGTGGTGTTGGTGGAAGGGGTGATGTTGGTGGAAGGGGTGATGTTGGTGGAAGGGGTGGTGTTGCTGAAGAGAGGGGTGGTGTTGGTGGGGGGAAAAGTGGTGTTAGTGGAGGGAGAGATGCAATTCTGCTGGGATATGGGACTGTCGAGGCAGATGATCTCAACTTCTTCAATCTTCAATGAAGTCTTGGTCTCAATGCATGTAGTCTCAGTGATGGTGGGAGTGTTGGTGGCAAGATGAGTGGCTTCACGAGAGCTGCAGTTGCTTGTTGTGGTGGCTTTAGAAGAAGCAGGTTTGTTTAAGGTTTGCTTATACTTCTCCAACAATGTCTTGTCCCTTCCTTTACCACTCACTTCAAAGTCATTAACATCATCATCATCACCTTCTGCATCCTCCACCCAATCCACTTGCAACATCTGACTTTCTTCCACCTTTTTTAATCTATTTTTACTCATTTTTATCATTGCTCTCATGCTGGGCTCAATATTGATTGCACTTTTCAAGAGATCATTTAGTTCAATTTTATTCACCAGCTCAGCACCAATGCCACTGACTGCACTACAAACTCCCGATGCAGTCTTGGCGTTCTGCATTGAAGTGGTGGCCAAGCATGACGCATGCGCAGTGCTTGAAGCAGTGCCATCAGCCCTCGTTTGAGCCCTTGCTGCCAATGTCTCAGTGTTGTTCAGCTGGACGAGCCTTTCATTTAATGATTCTATTTTTAAACTTTTACCCTTTTCACTTATCTGTGATTTAACAGCTGCGGAGATGCCTATTGCAACATTATTTGACTCAAGACGAACCCTTTTCGACAGATTTTCTTTAGAATTATTTTTTTCAGATTTGTTCCTCTTTAGACGATTTTTCATCATTTTACTATTTAGAAATTTGAAAAAAAAAATAATTAAAGTAATCATTAAATCATTTTATAGGAGATCGAGCTTTTAAAGTTTGTTAAAGTTAAATGTAAACTTAGAGTTGAGAGATTTTTACTTCTGAACTCAAAATTCTAACTTAAAACTTAATCAAAATACTTGTAATAATATCAGATTTTAATATTTTTTCACTATAAATGTTAACATTATTTTGAAAATTACCATGGAAACGGTTTAAATTCTAGTAGTTTAAATCTCAGCTGCATATAGTTTCAGAAGAAGCATTGCTACAAACACTTGATAAAATCACTTGAAGCATGTCTAAACAAGAAATTATTTTATTTTAAGACATTTTCAAAAATAGTTATAGTATAGAAAAGAATGAAGATGGAGATGTTAGGAGTAGTTGTGGAGCCGTCGATGCCGAGACTCTGCAGCGACTGCAAGGACTGGAGACTCGACATACGAGTGATCAACACTTCACCCATGTCGAGACACATTTCAATCCACAAACCGCCTGACAGCCATGTGAGGCTTCTTCAGGGGTGTTTGCACCATCTTCAATAGTGTATAAAAGGCCTAATTACGTTCTTAACATCTTTTACCTATTCCCAACTCACTACCGACACAGGCCTACCAACTCGAGTTGAAGGATGAAGGGGGAGGCAAGGTGGCGAGTGGCATGGACGTGAGAGCCTCTTTGTGCATCCACTCCCCCCTCCTCGCCTCCTCCTCCGACCACATCCACATCAAAGTAGACGGCCAAACATACTCTGTTCCTCTTACTCTGTTAGTTGTTTGAGTACTTTTCAACGCTCTATTTTGAACCCGTCTCGTCCACACCCCTCCATACTTCATATGTCGCCATTCGGCCATTTAAATAGACTTTACTTCGTATGGAAGAAGAAGTAACAAAAATACGTACACATGCATGCACACATTCAAAGTGAACATTCACGCACACACGCATACACACATGCATGCTCACATCACACAGTGATTGCGGAGAAGCAGACCTCCAGCTGCTGACTCCTCGCATCGACTATGACGTCATGCCACTGCACGGAGGAGACTCCTACTGCAGGCAAGTCTGCATCGCCAACCATGGAGACGCTCCAGGTGGTCATCATTCATCCGCCATTCATCCACCATTCATCCATCATTCATCCACCATTCATCCATCATTCATCCATCATTCATCCATCATTCATCCACCATTCATCCATCATTCATCCACCATTTATCCACCATTCATCCATCATTCATCCATCATTCATCCACCATTCATCCATCATTCATCCACCATTCATCCACCATTCATCCATCATTCATCCACCATTCATCCACCATTCATCCATCATTCATCCACCATTCATCCACCATTCATCCATCATTCATCCACCATTCATCCATCATTCATCCATCATTCATCCATCATTCATCCATCATTCATCCACCATTCATCCATCATTCATCCACCATTCATCCATCATTCATCCACCATTCATCCATCATTCATCCATCATTCATCCATCATTCATCCATCATTCATCCACCATTCATCCATCATTCATCCACCATTCATCCATCATTCATCCACCATTCATCCATCATTCATCCACCATTCATCCATCATTCATCCACCATTCATCCATCATTCATCCATCATTCATCCGCCATTCATCCATCATTCATCCATCATTCATCCATCATTCATCCATCATTCATCCATTATTCATCCACCATTCATCCATCATTCATCCCTCATTCATCCACCATTCATCCATCATTCATCCATCATTCATCCATCATTCATCCACCATCCATCCATCATTCATCCACCATTCATCCATCATTCATCCACCATTCATCCATCATTCATCCACTATTCATCCATCATTCATCCGCCATTCATCCATCATTCATCCACCATTCATCCATCATTCATCCACCATTCATCCACCATTCATCCCTCATTCATCCACCATTCATCCATCATTCATCCATCATTCATCCATCATTCATCCACCATCCATCCATCATTCATCCACCATTCATCCATCATTCATCCACCATTCATCCATCATTCATCCACCATTCATCCATCATTCATCCATCATTCATCCCTCATTCATCCACCATTCATCCATCATTCATCCACCATTCATCCATCATTCATCCACCATTCATCCATCATTCATCCATCATTCATCCATCATTCATCCATCATTCATCCATCATTCAACCATCATTCATCCATCATTCATCCATCATTCATCCACCATTCATCCACCATTCATCCATCATTCATCCACCATTCATCCATCATTCATCCACCATTCATCCATCATTCATCCATCATTCAACCATCATTCATCCACCATTCATCCATCATTCATCCATCATTCATCCACCATTCATCCATCATTCATCCATCATTCATCCACCATTCATCCACCATTCATCCATCATTCATCCACCATTCATCCATCATTCATCCACCATTCATCCATCATTCATCCACCATTCATCCATCATTCATCCATCATTCATCCCTCATTCATCCATCATTCATCCACCATTCATCCATCATTCATCCACCATTCATCCATCATTCATCCCTCATTCATCCACCATTCATCCACCATTCATCCATCATTCATCCACCATTCATCCACCATTCATCCATCATTCATCCACCAATCATCCACCATTCATCCATCATTCATCCATCATTCATCCATCATTCATCCATCATTCATCCATCATTCATCCACCATCCATCCATCATTCATCCACCATTCATCCATCATTCATCCGCCATTCATCCACCATTCATCCATCATTCATCCATCATTCATCCACCATTCATCCATCATTCATCCACCATTCATCCATCATTCATCCATCATTCATCCATCACTCATCCACCATTCATCCATCATTCATCCACCATTCATCCATCATTCATCCGCCATTCATCCATCATTCATCCACCATTCATCCATCATTCATCCACCATTCATCTCCCATTCATCCATCCTTCATCCACCATTCACCCATCACTCAGCCACCAATCATTATTGAACCCTTTTTACCTCCCTTCCTTCAGGCCAGTTCACAGTTCACGACTTGAACTTTGACCTGCGTCAGGTGACTGCGAGGAACACAGTCAGCAACATGGAGTACGTCAACAACTATGCAGACACTCGCCAAGTCGCTGGAGGCCGCAGTGCTCAAGATGACGTCAATGACTTTATCAGAGGCGCCACTCATTCCTCCCTCACTCACTCCTCCACCACTCACTCTTCCACCACTCACTCCTCCACCACTCACTCCTCCACCTCACAGCCTTTCATCTCTTTCAGTGCCCACACTGCCACCATCCTTCCCAAAGAGTCCTCCACACTTACGGTTCCATCACCACATCGTTTTCAACCTCGTTATCTTTTCTTAAATTCATTTCTATAACTTTCCCTATAAACACAAAAGCATCAATTGGAAATTTGACTGCTTGCTTGCAGGTGACGATACGACCCAAGGAGGTGGGCGACTTCAGCTTCGAAATTCCGTGAGTCTCTATCGCTCCTGAAACCTCATGAAATTTAACACTTCCTTTCTCCACACTACCCTATCCCATCACACCACTACTATCCCATCACACCACTACTATCACACCACACCACTGCTACTACACCACACCACTACTATTCCACCACACCACTACTACTACACCACACCACTACTACTACACCACACCACTACTATCCCACCACACCACACCACTACTATCCCACCACACCACACCACTACTATCCCACCACACCGCTACACTATTGGTACCCTTCATTCTAGCCCACTGACCTACCACAACACACCACGACGACGACAGCATGCAGCTGGAGCAGAGAGGCAGCACGACAACACATGTGGTGAGGGCGACAGGTTCAGTGGTTGAGAACTTGGTGGAGCTGCTGCATCCAGACACGCATCTGGCCACTCACCTCCTCTCACTGCCTGCCACCTACTACAACTCCCACTCGAACACCACAGCCACCCTCCGCAACAAGAGCAACAAACCTCTAGCCTTCTCCTTCGTGTCTTCCACGCATGCAATCGACCTCTCTCTAGCGTCCTGCAGCAGCCACAACGGCAATGACAACAACAGGAACACAAAGAGCATTAACAAGTGCAATAACAGGAGTGTCATCATCACCAACGTGAGCAAGAACGCCAACGCTGCTAGTCCACATCTTGCGACCAACAACAGTAACTGGCCTGGTGGTTTGTGTGGTGGTGGTGGTGATGATGATGCCTGTGGTGGTGGTGATAATGATACAAGAGTGAAGAAGCAGAGTTCTTCAGTGCATGACTTCATAGTGAGTCGTGGGTGTTATTCGTGGCTTCTTCTACTAATACTTCTGTTAAACTAATATTATTCCTACTACTACTACTACTACTACTACTACTACTACTACTACTACTACTACTACTACTACTACTACTACTACTGCTACTACTACTACTACTACTACTACTACAATACTACTACTACTACTACTTCTACTAACAATATTATTAAATTACTGCTTCTACCACAACTATAACTACAACACAAGGTAGACAACAAGCACAGCGGTGAGTTGGTGGTGAGTGAGAGGATGTTGAGGGTGCATCCGGAGGAGGGGGTGTTGCAGGGGAGGGCCAGTGTCGAAGTGACCTTCACCTTCACTCCCCGCTGGAGACCCAGCAGACAGGGCTTCAAGTGCTTTCGTCTGCGTCCTCCCACCAAGAACGTCGAGATGCCTCTCGTCTGCGTCGTTTCGCGCCTCGGTGGCACGGAAGCAGGCAACCCCCTCACGAACTCCTTCATACCGGCCAGGAAAGGTGCGTGTGGTGGTGTGCATGAGTCAGCCAGTCAGTCAGTCACTCCTTCCAACCTGATGTCCCTTAGAAAGCTGCTTGGCTCTTCGCATTGAAGCGCTCAGTGCAGCACCTGACGTTCGCTTCACGCCCTCGGAAGACTGCATCCGCCTGGGAACGTGCGTCATTGGCTCTCAGACGCACGCCACCCTCTACGCCTACAACGCCTGCGTGCACCTGCCAGTGGCCTTCCGACTGCTGCCTCTTGCGCATTTCCACGTCGAGCCCAGCGAAGGAGTCTTAATGCCAGAGCAGCAGATCTCGCTGCAAGTCTCCTTCCAGCCCAGACAAGCAGGTGAGGCATCCCGTCTTTGCAGCGTCTTTCGTAGCATTTTGAGCCTCCTTTCCACCTCCACACCCCCTCCTCCTGCCCCCACACCCCCCTCCTTCTGCCCCCACACCCTCCTTCTCCTGCCTCCACACCCCCTACTTCTGCTTCCACACCCTCCTCCTTCTGCTCCCACACCCCCTACTTCTGCTTCCACACCCTCCTCCTCCTGCCCCCACACCCCCCTCCTCCTACCCTCACACTCCCTCCTCCTGCCCCCACACTCCCCTCTTTCTGCTTCACACTCCCCTCCTTCTGCTCCCACACTCCCTCCTTCTGCTCCCACACTCCCCTCCTTCTGCCCCCACACTCCCCTCCTTCTGCCCCCACACTCCCCTCCTTCTGCCCCCACACTCCCCTCCTTCTGCTCCCACAGGAAACTTCGAGCCCTTCCTTCTGATGGAGTTGCTGCCTTCAGACCTCGCAGCAGGAGGGGCCGATGTCTGCAAGGTCTCATCCCCCGTAGCACCATCAAGAACATCTTGGTCACCATCATCATCATCACCATCATCATCATCACCATCACCACCTCTACTCAGGTGCTGCACAAGAAGAGCATCAAGCTGGTGGGCTGTGCAGTCTTTGCGTCGACTCAAGCCTGTCGCGGTGGTGCGTCTCTTCGTCTGTGTGTGTGTTGTCTGTGTCTTGGTGTTGGTGTGTGTGTTGGTGTTGGTGTGTGTGTTGATGTGTGTCTCTCGTCTTTGTGTGTGTTGATGTGTGTGTTGATGTGTGTGTTGGTGTGTGTGATGATGTGTTTGTTGGTGTGTGGGTTGGTGTGTGTCTTGGTGTGTGTGTTGGTGGGTGTGTTGGTGTTGGTGTGTTGGTGTGTGTGTTGATATGTGTGTTGGTGTGTTGGTGTGTGTCTTGGTGTGTGTGTTGATGTGTGTCTTGGTGTGTGTGTTGATGTGTGTGTGGATGTGTGTCTTGGTGTGTGTGTTGGTGTGTGTGTTGATGTGTGTGTTGGTGTGTGTGTTGGTGTGTGTGTTGGTGTGTGTCTTGGTGTGTGTGTTGGTGTTGGTGTGTTGGTGTGTGTGTTGATGTGTGTGTTGATGTGTGTGTTGGTGTGTGTTGGTGTGTGGGTTAGTGTGTGTGTTGGTGTTGGCGTGTGTCTTGGTGTTGGTGTGTTGATGTTGGTGTGTTGGTGTTTGTGTTGATGCGTGTGTTGGGATGTGTGTTGGTGTGTGTCTTGGTGTTGGTGTGTTGATGTGTGTGATTGTATGCTTCTCACGCTCCAAGCACTCTGCATTCACATCACCCACCACTGATGACTTGCCAAGGAAGAGGAACAGACCTCAAGGCCTCTGCCAGCAGTTTCAAGATGTTTCGCCAGAAAGACCTGCAACAGAACAGTTCCTTGCGGCTCCTGTCTGACAAGGTTTCACCTTCTCTTATTTCTTCCTTTCATCATGCTCTCTTTTGTCTCAATCTCCACTCGTCGCATGCATGCCTTAGAGATCTCCACCAACCCTGCAGCAGGAGAACGCTGGTGCCTTGCCTGTCTTGATGCATGTGCCCAAGGAGAAGTCCAAATGTTGGTGCTGCAGTTGACTTTGGTAGTTTTTCGGATTAAAATGCAGACTCCTTCAGACCACCTCAGACCCCCTCACACTCCCTCAGACCCCCTCAGACCCCCTCAGACCCTCTCACACCCCCTCAGACCCCCTCAGACCCCCTTACACTCTCTCACACTTCCTCACACTCCCTCAGACCCCCTCAGACCCCCTCAGACTCCCTCAGACCCCCTTACACTCTCTCACACTCCCTCAGACCCCCTTACACTCTCTCACACTCCCTCACACCCCTTCAGACCCCCTCAGACTCCTTCAGACTCCCTCACACCCCCTCAGACTCCCTCAGACCCCTTTAGATCCCCTCACACCCCTCAGACCCCCTTATACCTCCTCAGATCCCCTTACACTCCCTCAAACCACCTCACACTTCCTCAGATCCCCTTACACTTTCTCACACTCCCTCACACCCCTCAGACCCCCTCAGACCCCCTCACACCCCCTCACACCCCCTCAGACCCCCTCACACCCCCTCACACCCCCTCAGACCCCCTCAGACCCCCTTACACTCTCTCACACCCCCTCAGACCCCCTCACACCCCCTCAGACCCCCTCAGACCCCCTTACACTCTCTTACACCCCCTCAGACCCTCTCACACCCCCTCAGACCCCCTCAGACCCCCTTACACTCTCTCACACCCCCTCAGACCCCCTCACACCCCCTCAGACCCCCTTACACTCTCTCACACCCCCTCAGACCCCCTCAGACCCCCTCACACCCCCTCAGACTCCTTCAGACTCTCTCACACCACCTCAGACCCCCTCTGACCCCCTCAGACACCTACGAACACCTCCACTTCAATCACCACTATCATCTCCACCACAACTACTACTACTAAACCACACCAATCTAAACCAACCACCACCTCCACTACCACCACTCCCTCTACCACTACCATCACCACCACTCCCACTACTACCACCACCACTACCCCTTCTGCCACCACCACCACCTCTCCCACTACCATTACCACCACCACCACCACCACTCTTACCACCACCACCACCACCACTACCACCCCTCCTCCTGTCCTCCCTCAGTGGTGACGAACAACCCAGTCAGCAACCAGAACCACCAATGTAATGCCTATGAACAGCTGCATGCTTCATCCGCTGGACACTTCATCCGGAGTGCTGATGATGATGCTGCTGATGATGAGGGTGGAGGTGATGATGGTGATGATAATATAAAAACAAAGAGCAGAGCTTTTAAAAAGAACTTTGAAACATATTATTTGGATAAAGGTACTATTAATAACAACAACAACGAGAAAGGTACTACTAAAAACAACAACAACGATAAAGGTACTACTAATAACAACAACAACAACGATAAAGGTACTACTAATAACAACAACAACAACAACAACGATAAAGGTACTACTAATAACAACAACAACAACAACGATAAAGGTACTACTAATAACAACAACAACGATAAAGGTACTACTAATAACAACAACAACGATAAAGGTACTACTAATAACAACAACAACGATAAAGTTACTACTAACAACAACAACAACGATAAAGTTACTACTAACAACAACAACAACAACAACGATAAAGTTACTACTAACAACAACAACAACAACGATAAAGGTACTACTAACAACAACAACAACAATGTTAAAGGTAATTTCATCGAAAATAACAACAATAATAGTAATGATAAAATGAATAAAGCGGTAAAAAAGTGAGTGCTAGTGGGATGGGGGAGTGGGATGGTGGAGTGGGATGGTGGATTGGGATGGGGGAGTGGGATGGTGGAGTGGGATGGTGGATTGGGATGGGGGAGTGGGATGGTGGAGTGGGATGGTGGAGTGGGATGGGGGAGTGGGATGGTGGAGTGGGATGGTGGAGTGGGATGGTGGAGTGGGATGGTGGAGTGGGATGGTGGAGTGAGATGGGGGAGTGGGATGGTGGAGTGGGATGGTGGAATGGGATGGGGAAGGGTGATAAAGGATGCTTGCTCACTTAACAGGTCCCTCTCTCGGAGAACGCTGAAGGAAAAGGAAACCATGGAAAAGATGAAAAGAGGTGTTTTGTGGTTTGGAGAGAAGTAATTGTATTAAAGAAACCAATAAAAAAAATAATAATAGAATAATAAAATAATAAGATTGAAAACTAAATGGATAAAATTAAAAATAAGAAAAAGAAAGAGAAATAAAAAAATGTACTTTTAGGAAAGCACTTCAAGTTAAAGAGTGACAACACTGCAGTTAGACAAGACATCGCCCCACACCTGTGCCAGTCCAAACAGGCAAGTTTTCCTCTCCTTCTTCTGCTGGTTCACCTCCCATCACCTCCCACCACCTCCCATCACTTCCCATCACCTCCCATTACCTCCCATCACCTCCCATCACCTCCCATCACCTCCCATCACCTCCCATCACCTCCCATCACCTCCCATCATCTCCCATCACCTCCCATCACTTTCCACCACCTCCCATCACTTCCCATCACCTCCCATCACCTCCCATCACCTCCCACCACCTCCCATCACCTCCCATCACCTCCCACCACCTCCCATCACCTCCCATCACCTCCCATTACCTCCCATTACCTCCCACCACCTCCCATCACTTCCCACCACCTCCCACCACCTCCCATCACCTCCCATTACCTCCCACCACCTCCCATTACCTCCCACCACCTCCCATTACCTCCCATCACCTCCCATCACCTCCCACCACATCCCATCACTTCCCATCACCTCCCATCACCTCCCATCACCTCCCATCATCTCCCACCACCTCCCATCACCTCCCATCACCTCCCATCACCTCCCATCACCTCCCATCACCTCCCATCACCTCCCACCACCTCCCATCACCTCCCATCACCTCCCATCACCTCCCACTACCTCCCATCACCTCCCATCACCTCCCATCACCTCCCATCACCTCCCACCACCTCCCATCACCTCCCATCACCTCCCACCACCTCCCATTACCTCCCATCACCTCCCATTACCTCCCACCACCTCCCATCACCTCCCATCACCTCCCACCACCTCCCATCACCTCCCATTACCTCCCATTACCTCCCACCACCTCCCATTACCTCCCACCACCTCCCATTACCTCCCATCACCTCCCATCACCTCCCACCACCTCCCATCACCTCCCATCACCTCCCACCACCTCCCATCACCTCCCATCACCTCCCATCACCTCCCATCACCTCCCACCACCTCCCACCACCTCCCATCACCTCCCATCACCTCCCATCACCTCTCACCATCTCCCATCACCTCCCATCACCTCCCATCACCTCCCACCACCTCTCATCACCTCCCATCACCTCCCACCACCTCCCATCACCTCCCATCACCTCCCACCACCTCCCATCACCTCCCATCACCTCCCATCACTTCCCATCACCTCCCATCACCTCCCACCACCTCCCATCACCTCCCATTACCTCCCACCACCTCCCATTACCTCCCACCACCTCCCATCACCTCCCATCACCTCCCACCACCTCCCATCACCTCCCATCACCTCCCATCACCTCCCACCACCTCCCATCACCTCCCATCACCTCCCATCACCTCCCACCACCTCCCATCACCTCCCATCACCTCCCATCACCTCCCATCACCTCCCATCACCTCCCACCACCTCTCATCACCTCCCATCACCTCCCATCACCTCCCATCACCTCCCATCACCTCCCATCACCTCTCATCACCTCCCATCACCTCCCATCACCTCCCATCACCTCCCATCACCTCTCATCACCTCCCATCACCTCCCACCACCTCCCATCACCTCCCATCACCTCCCATCACCTCCCACCACCTCCCATCACCTCCCATCACCTCCCATCACCTCCCATCATCTCCCATTACCTCCCATCACCTCCCATCACCTCCCATCACCTCCCATCACCTCCCACCACCTCTCATCACCTCCCATCACCTCCCATCACCTCCCATCACCTCCCATCACCTCCCATCACCTCTCATCACCTCCCATCATCTCCCATCACCTCCCATCAACTCCCATCACCTCTCATCACCTCCCATCACTTCCCACCACCTCCCATCACCTCCCATCACCTCCCATCACCTCCCACCACCTCCCACCACCTCCCATCACCTCCCATCACTTCCCACCACCTCCCATCACCTCCCATCACCTCCCATCACCTCCCATCACCTCCCACCACCTCCCATCACCTCTCATCACCTCCCACCACCTCCCACTACCTCCCATCACCTCCCATCACCTCCCATCACCTCCCATCACCTCCCATCACCTCCCACCACCTCCCATCACCTCCCATCACCTCCCATCACCTCCCACCACCTCCCATCACCTCCCATCACCTCCCATCACCTCCCACCACCTCCCACCACCTCCCATCACCTCCCATCACCTCCCACCACCTCCCACCACCTCCCATCACTTCCCATCACCTCCCATCACCTCCCACCACCTCCTATCACTTCCCACCACCTCCCATCACCTCCCACCACCTCCCACCACCTCCCATCACCTCCCATCACCTCCCATCACCTCCCATCTCTTCCCATCACCTCCCACCACCTCCCATCACCTCCCATCACCTCCCACCACCTCCCATCACCTCCCATCACCTCCCACCACCTCCCATCACCTCCCATCACCTCCCATCACCTCCCATCATCTCCCATTACCTCCCACCACCTCCCATCACCTCCCATCACCTCCCATCACCTCCCACCACCTCCCATCACCTCCCATCACCTCCCATCACCTCCCACCACCTCCCATCACCTCCCATCACCTCCCATCACCTCCCATCACCTCCCATCACCTCCCACCACCTCTCATCACCTCCCATCACCTCCCATCACCTCCCATCACCTCCCATCACCTCCCATCACCTCTCATCACCTCCCATCACCTCCCATCACCTCCCATCACTTCCCACCACCTCCCATCACCTCCCACCACCTCCCATCACCTCCCATCACTTCCCACCACCTCCTACCACTTCCCACCACCTCCCACTACCTCCCATCACCTCCCATCACCTTCCATCACCTCCCATCACCTCCCATCACCTTCCATCACCTCCCATCACTTCCCACCACCTCCCATCACTTCCCATCACCTCCCATCACCTCCCACCACCTCCCACCACCTCCCATCACCTCCCATCACCTCCCATCACCTCCCATCACCTTCCATCACCTCCCATCACTTCCCACCACCTCCCATCACTTCCCATCACCTCCCATCACCTCCCACCACCTCCAATCACCTCCCATCACTTCCCACCACCTCCCATCACCTCCCACCACCTCCCATCACCTCCCATCACCTCCCATCACTTCCCACCACCTCCCATCACCTCCCACCACCTCCCATCACCTCCCATCACCTCCCATCACTTCCCACCACCTCCCACCACTTCCCACCACCTCCCACCACCTTCCACCACACAGAAGCTTACTGCAGCAGGCAAACACCACCACGAACACTTCAAAGGAGTCCTCACACCCACGCAGATCAACTTCATCAAAATCGGTTATGACGCTGCCAATCCTCAGATTCAACAGCCATTGTTGCCATCTAGTTGTATCACAACCATCTCTCCCACCTCTCTCCTCACAACCATCATCATCCTTCCATCACACAAACACACACGCACACACACACGCACACACACACACACACATACACACAAACACACACACACAAACACACACACACACAAACACACACACACACACACAAACACACACACACACAAACACACACACACACACACACAAACACACACACACCCTTCAGAACCAGCGACTCTCGACTTCAGCAACATCTGCCTCAACTCTCCGGTCACGAAGCCTCTCAGCATCACCAACAACCTCAACAAACCCGTCCACTTCACACTCGACGTGGGCATCTTTCTCACAATCCACAAACGCTCACTTTTGCTCACATACAAGAAATTAATAATAATAATAATAATAATAATAATAATAAAAAGACATTGCACAATACTCTGCAACAACAGCTGGAAGACGCTTCGCTGAGGGAGACGATGGAGCCGACGAGTGTCCTGCTGCCCAACTCCACCCTCGAAGTCCTCGTCACCATCCGTCCCTCCACCACAGGCCGCTATGATCGGTGTGTGGTGCTTGGTGTGTGCCTTGGTATGTGGTGCTTGGTGTGTGCCTTGGTATGGTGCTTTCTATGTTTATATTACTGTTTTTTCTTTTTCCTAAACATGTTTATTATGACAACATCCCTATCACTAACATCATTCCCACTACCACGACTACTACTATCCCCACCACCACCACCACCACCACTACCACGACTACTACTATCACTACCACCGCCACCACAGACACCTCAAGTACACTTTGAACGGCTTTTACGAAAGCAGTGTGGCGCTGGTGGCGGAGGTTTCGGAGCCTTTTCTGCTCCTCTCCTGTCACCAAATCACCTTGCAACAGCGCATGTCTTTGCCAGGAGACCACTGTGAGGCAGTTCTTCTTGTTCTTGTATAAGTTTATTTATTTATTTATAGTTTTATTTGTTTTTAGTCGTTGTTGTAGCAGTTGTTTTTTGTTGTTAATATTTTAGTTGGTGTTGTAGTAGTTGTTTTATTATGATTATTTTAGTTGTTCTAGCAAGATAAACATCAACAAAGCCACACCCAAAAGTCCTTCGAGGCTCGGTTTTGCTGACGAACAAGCTGAACATGCCGTGTGCCTTCTCGTGGCGTCTGCTCAACAAACACCCTGACCTGAGCCATCTCCACGTGCGACCAGAAGACCTCGAACTCACCAAGGACATGGGCAATGCGCTTCAGGAACTCGACTACAACCACTGGTTCGGCAGCGGCAAGCAAACGCTCAACACTCGCTCATTCCTTTCTTCCAACCCGGAGTTGTCGGAGGCGAGTGGCGTGAGTGGCGTGAGTGGCCTGCTGCTCAGTCGGCTGGGAGGGGAAGTGCTCGAGAGGGTGGCTCTTCTCACATCCCCTCTTCATACCGACCTCATCGAACGACTCATCTTCGCACCTTATTTCGTCTTCCCACAGCAAGGTTGGTTGTCTTTTGCTGTTGCATCCCTCCTCCAAGCATCCTTCCTCCCTCCCTCCTTAGGAATGGTGCCTCCACACGACAGCCTGCTCTGCCAAGTGCTCGCCTACCCATCCTGCAACACCCTCCCCTACTCCAACATGGTCCTCGACGTGCCTGGAGGCCCCTCCCAGCTCCTCCGTCTCGACCTCGAGGTCACTCACTTCTTCTTCTGCACTTCAATTTAGCGATACTAAGTTCCACCTTACATTAGTGACATTATACCCACCTTACATTAGTGACATTATAACCTTCCTTACATTAGTGACATTAATGCCCACCTTACATTAGTGACATTATTACCCACCTTACATTAGTGGCATTATAACCTTCCTTACATTAGTGACATTATAACCTTCCTTACATTAGTGACATTAACGTTTACTTGCTGGCACTCATATGTTCCATTGCGGAAGTGGTGGTTGCAAGCAGCAGAGTGCTTTCCACACACGCACACTCCTGCCACACAGTTTGAAGCACCTCGCTTGCACCTGAAGGACACGCAAGTGCTCATGCACCATTCCCCCTTCGGCCTCACCTCCATCCACGAGGTGGCCCTCCTCAACGACGGCAGACACCCTGCCTACTTCAAGGTCGGTGCTCTGTGTGCATTGCACTTCTCAAAGCTTGATTGCACTACAAACAAGCCACAAGCTGGCGCAGCATTTTATTGCTTTGCAAACAAACATTAAACTGAGTCAGTGGCACGGCACTACTCAAGCAGAAGCTTCAACACCTGCCAGGTGCTGGACCCTCACCCCATCCCTTACCTGGTGATCCACCCATCGATTGGCAAAGTGATGCCGGGTGGCTGCTGCATCTTGTACGTCATCTTCACTCCAGGCATCTACGTCAAGTTCGACTTGTCGGTCTTCCTGAAGGTGCTGCATGGCAAGGAGTTGGAGATGAGGATGCTCGGGTCGGTCGACAAGCCCTCAGTCGAAGTGGACAAGGTGTCTGGAGGTTCAGGAGAAGCAAACTTTCCTTTTAGTTCAGCGCTCCGTGCTTGCTTCGTCGTGCCTTTCACATTGAATCACGCCATCACCATTCATCAACCACACTTCACTTCACTCCATCCATTCCATCCACTCTATCCACTCCATCCACTCCACTCCATCCATTCCATCCACTCCATTCCATCCACTCCACTCCATCGACTCTACTCCACTCCATTCCTCCAATTCCATCTGACCAGGAAGAGCTTGATTTCCGAACAGTCTTCTGCTACTCAACCACTGCCCTGCCTTTCCAAGTCCAGAACAAGGTGTCTCGCCACCACACCACCATCATCTAAGAACCTCCACTTCCTCCATTCTCTCCATCAGACCATCACCTAAGAATTCTTTGAACAAACCTCATTTGTTTCCTCCACTCCTTCTACTTCTTTCTCACCTTCCATTTTCTCCACTCTCTCCATTCCCTTCACCCCCTTCATTCCTTCCACCCCCTTCATTCCTTCCACTCCCTCCATTCTTTCCACTCTCTCCACTCCCTCCATTCCCTCTACCCCCTCCATTCCCTCCATCAGACGCAGTCAAGGATGACGCTGGAGTTTGCACTGAGGAGGAATCCAGAGTTCAGAGTCGTCAGCAACACCAACACACTAAGTCGACATTTACTATTAACAATGCAAATATAATTAATAATGATAATAAAAAATAAATAAAGTAAAAACAATGATTTTATAATTTTGAACAGTTTTTCATAATTATCTGAACATTTCCCACTAAGAAGCCTCATTAGCCACACTGCTGCATCCTCCCTTCCCACTGCTGCATCCTCCCTTCCCACTGCTGCATCCTCCCTTTCCACTGCTGCATTCTCCCTTCCCACTGCTGCATCCTCCCTTCCCACTGTTGCATCCTCCCTTCCCACTGCTGCATCCTCCCTTCCCACTGCTGCATCCTCCCTTCCCACTGCTGCATCCACCTTCTCACTGCTGCATTCTTCCTTCCCACTGCTACAGAAGACAAACAGCAGCAAGGCAGCAACGGCTTCCATCTCGAAGGAGGCCAGACACTACCCCTCTGGCTCGTCTTCCAGCCAACCAAGGTTCCTTGACTGATTCTTTCTTTCTTTCTTTCTTCATGTTGACTTTTCAAATGACTCTCTTGTGCGGAATACCAATCTGAAAGCATTCTGCCCTTGGCGATGCAGCTGTTGATGTCTCCTCCTTGCAGGTGGACGTGTACAACTTCGCAGTCGAAGTGCGCATCAACAAGCATGCTGACGACTACGACGACCAGGCGACCCACCACTCGCTGCAGGCCGCCTCCGCTCAAGACTCGAGCAACAACTCCAACCCTCCTGCTGCAGCTGCTGGTCGAGAAAGAAATGCAAGAGGAGTGGCAAGAGGAGAAGAAGGAGGAGAAGGAGAAAAAGAAGATCTATTTGGACTCACCTCTGAAACTGTCAGCAACATCGGGAACAACGACAACGCTACCAGCAACAACAACAACAACAGCAACAACACGAGAAGACTGACGAGCCTTTTCAAGAGCAGCGCCTACTACAGCACGAAGGCAACGTCGAGGGAGGCTGGTTCGCACACCGAGTTCACCTTCAAGTCCAAGTACAGCAACGCCACCAACCCTGAAGGTGTGTCCTTTCCTCGCTTGCTTCCCTGCTTCCTTGTCCCTTTTCTTTTAGCACAACAGCTCCATTAATGCTTCAAGATACGCCTCGCTAATCCACTTCATCACTTCCCCACCATCCTATCCCACCACACCATTTCTCTACACCATCCACCTATCCCATCCCATCACACTATCTCACCACACCATCCCTCCACACCATCCTACCCCACTACACCATCCCTCCACATCATCCACCTATCCCATCCCATCACACTATCTCACCACACCATCCCTCCACTCCATCCACCTTTCCCATCCCACCACACCATCCCTCCACACCATCCTACCCCACTACACCATCCCTCCACATCATCCACCTATCCCATCCCACCACACTCTCTCACCACACCATCCTTCCACACCATCCACCTATCCTATCCCACCACACTATCTCCCCACACCATCCACCCATCCCATTCCACCACACTATCTCACCACACCATCCACCCATCCCATTCCACCACACTATCTCACCACACCATCCACCTATCCCATCCCACCACACTATCTCACCACACCATCCACCCATCCCATTCCACCACACTATCTCACCACACCATCCACCTATCCCATTCCACCACACTATCTCACCACACCATCCACCCATCCCATTTCACCACACTATCTCACCACACCATCCATCCACACCATCCACCCATCCCATTCCACCACACTATCTCACCACACCGTCCATCCACACCATCCACCCATCCCATTCCACCACACTATCTCACCACACCATCCATCCACACCATCCACCCATCCCATTCCACCACACTATCTCATCACACCATCCATCCACACCATCCACCTATCCCATTCCACCACACTATCTCACCACACCATCCATCCACACCATCCACCCATCCCATCCCACCACACTATCTCACCACACCATCCTACCCCACTACACCATCCCTCCACACCATCCACCTATCCCATTCCACCACACTATCTCACCACACCATCCATCCACACCATCCACCCATCCCATTCCACCACACTATCTCACCACACCGTCCATCCACACCATCCACCCATCCCATTCCACCACACTATCTCATCACACCATCCATCCACACCATCCACCCATCCCATTCCACCACACTATCTCACCACACCATCCATCCACACCATCCACCCATCCCATTCCACCACACTATCTCAGCACACCATCCATCCACACCATCCACCATGCAGACTTTCTTTCTGGCATCACCATGAGTGAGAGTCAGCTGGTGGAAAGTGTTTTGGTGTCGCACGTGACCAGGCTGAAGGTGAAGGCCAGGGTGCTGTGGGACCCTGTGAAGCTCGAGGTTGCTGCCTGCTGCAGACTGTCTCAGATCGCTTCAAGCAATTACTATAATACATCCATTTATCTATGCATTCATGCATCCATCCATCCATCCGTGCATCCGTGCATCCACCCATACATCCATCCATGCATCCATCCATCCATCAATGCATCCATCCATCCACCCATCAATCCATGCAGACGGTCGACCAGGCAATCGTGAGCAACTTCACACAAATGGAAAGCACACTCCCTGTCCGCAGCAGCAGCAGCAGCAAGCATGCCTCCTTCATCACCTCTCCCCACGACGAACTGCGAAGCACCGAGACAGCACTGCACGCACCAGTACAAAAACTGCCAGTCTTTTCAGGCACTGTTTGCGCTGATGTTGGTGAAGGTGATGGTGTTAGAGTTGAAGAAGAAGATGGTGGTGTTGGAGGTGAAGATGAAGATGGTGGTGTTGGAGGTGAGGATGAAGATGGTGGTGTTGGAGGTGAGGATGAAGATGGTGGTGTTGGAAGGGGTAAGGGGAAGAAGATTGTTAGTAAAAATGATGCTGGTGGTGAGGGTAATGGAAGAAGTAGTGGTGGTAGTGATGGGAGTCTTGGAAGTGGTGGTGGTGGTGGTAGAGATGGTAGTAGTTTTAGTGGTGGTAGTGCTGTTAGTGGGGGTAGTGGTGATAGGAAGACTGTAGAAAGTAGTGAAGCAGCCTCAGAAGAGAAAAGAGATATGGTGGCTCCAATGCAATGTCCTGCCAGTCCTGCCTCTAACTGCAACACAAACAAAAACAGCAACAACATCCCCAATATTTACAACAAGTTATCAGGCATTGCGGGTTCCAGTGCAGGTGTTGAAGGCATTAGTACTACTGGTGTTCTCGATGATGGAGTCAGTGGTGAGTTGGTGATGTCATACGGGGTGTACATGCAAAGACCAGTCGACAACTCTGGTATTACCGTTTCCAAGGTAACTGCCAATCAATCATTCTTTCAAACATGCACCCGAACGCACAAACACACACAAACACACACACACACACACACACACACACACACACACACACACACACACACACACACACACACACACACACACACACACACACACACACACACACAACACACACACACACACACACACACACACACACACACACACACACACACACACACACACACACACACACACACACACACATACACACACACACACACACACACAGACACACACACACACACATACATACACACACACACACACAGATGCTGGTACTGACGAACAGGGACAAGGGCAAAGGCTACTTTGTGTGCATCGACCTGAACGACGCTCTCTTCACTGCCAGGGCCTTCGACGTGACGCAAGCGTACATCGTGCACAAGTGTTACGTGGGTGAAGGTGAAGTGGAAGGAAAAGGAAAGGATGGAGAGAAGGAAGGAGCTGTGAAAGGAGGAGTTGGTGTGGATGATGGTGAGATGAGCAGTTGTCAAGTTTATGACGATGGTAGTGCTGATGACAGTACTAGTGCTGATGACAGTACTAGTGATGATGATAGTACTGGGGATGTAGAGAAGAATACTGAAAACAATGATAATAATGAAAATGAGAAATCAGTGGAAGAAGATAAGAAAGCAGTGGAAGAAGATGAGAAAGTTGATGAGAATAAGGAGAGAAACGAGTGTGTGAAGGATAGAAAAAATGATTACCATGATGAGGGTGATAATGATCATGATGAGGGTGATGATGACAATGACAATGATGATGATGATGATGGTGATGATGGGGATGATGGTGATGGAGAGGGTGGCAAAGAAGATAGTCTACTTTTGAAGGAGGGAGCAAATGGGGGTAAGAAGTGCTTTGGTGAGCGAGCGACTCTTGAAGCGTTGCAGATGCAGCCCTGCCACTGCAACCTGGACAAGGAAGATTATGTGGATGGCGCCAGTGACGTCAGCAGTCAAGTCAGCAACAACAACAGCAACAACAACAACAGCAACAACAACAACAGCAACAACAACAGCAACAACAACAGCAACAACAACAACAGCAACAACAACAGCAACAACAACAACAGCAACAACAATTCATGGAAGGATTACCCGATGTGCGCAAAGGAGGAACACTTCAGTGGTCGTTGTGGCGTCATCCGCAGCTACACTGAGCCACACGTGGTCGCAGAAGGCAAGCAGAGGGGCAGGGAGGAGAGCAAGCAGAGAGGCAAGCAGAAGGGCAAGCAGAGGGACAGGGAGGGTGTGTTTAGAGACAAGGAGTTCAATTGCAGGAAGAGGGCTAGAGAGAAGGGAGGAGGGATGGAGAGGGGGAGTGGAGAGGGCAGAGGAGGGATGAGGAAGGGTCTGCCATGCATTCCGATCCAGCGGAACAGCGATGACGTCATGGAGTTTTTCCTGGAACCTGGCGCGCAAGCCCGGATCACGTTGACTTTCTCCGCAGGTGGGTGGGAGTTGTTGTTGTTGTTGTATTTCGTTGTGTTGTTCAGCAGTCTAGAGAGGATAGTCTCGACCAGCTGCGCTGCCCTGCCAGGCTTTTGAGTCAGTTCTCTTGTGTTCTTGCCCAGCCCGTGTTCCAGGGCTGGGCAGTCTGTCCAGAGATGAGTTTGTTGTCTTTTGGGCTGTCTTGCAGATTCTGCTTTGGCAGGGTGGCCGAAAATACCCACATTTGAGGCGCAAGCGCCCCCCACCGCACCGCGTGGAGGTTGTGGGTATGCGGTAGTGTTGTTGTTGTTGTTTTAGTTCGTTTCGTTGTTTAGCAGTCTGGAGAGGATAACCTCAACCAGCTGCGCTGCCCTGCCAGGCTCTTGAGTCAGTTCTCTTGTGTTCTTGCCCAGCCCGTGTGCTGCCCTATCTGGTTCAAGGGCTGGGCAGTCTGTCCAGAGATGAGTTGTTGTCTCCTGGGCTGTCTTGCAGAGTCTGCATAAGTCTTCTTGGTCTAGACCAATTCTACATTGGTAGGCTCTGATCGCCGGGTGGTGCCCTGTACGGAACCTGCTCAGGTTGGTGCGAGCAAGTTTGGTGAGCTCCTCCTCAGCTTTCTTGAGCCTTCCTTTGTATATGCCATTCAGTCTGTCGTTACTGAAGTGGGATTCTTGTGGTCTGTGGCTTGTGACTGCCTGGCAGATCCCTGTTCTCGATAGTTCCTGGTGTAGCGGGGTTAGCTGTGCCCTGAATCCTGTAGCTGCTTCTGCATCAGCCTCCTCGTTTCCGATCAGACAGCAGTGGCTTGGCACCCAGATGAAGATAACCTTTTTGTTCATGTTGGTACACTGTGCAGTTAGCTGTGAGATTCGATGGGAGGAGAGAGAGTTGGATGCCATTAGCGAAAGAAGTGGCTTGCAATCGCACACAATCTTTGCCACGCTCCATTCCTTTCTCTCACTCAACCATTTCAGAGCCTCCTCAACCGCAATTCTTTCAGTGTCCATTGGGTTACTCTTGTGACCTGTGGGCTTGTTCCAGTTAGCTACTTTCTGATCTCCTTGGTACACCACCACCGCAGCACCACCATGCTTTGCCACACCTTGCACCGAGCCGTCAGTGTAGATGGTAAAGTCAGCTTCGCCTTCCTGGGAGATGGCATCTTTAGCTGCTTCCAGTTGCAAGAGATCAGGGTCGTGCTTGCTGGATTTGGAGTAGCTGATGTTGAGGGGGAAGTTGATCCACGGCGGCTTTGGCTCGTATATCGCTTCGTGCAGTGGGTCTTCTGGGAGAAGTGCCTTTGCTTGGTGAAGGAATTTGGCCCTCCAGCTGTTTTGTTTCAGCTTCTTGGGAACATGTCTCTCTGCAAGTGACTTCCTCCAGTCTTCCTGCTTGTAGCTCACCCATTTAACAGCCCTTTTGAGAGAAGCTTGATCAAACCTCGTCTCCATGTTGGCTAGGTCTGCTTCAACAAGAACAGCTTCGGAGGGCGTTGTTGCTGTGAGACAGGTGAGGATTTTGGCAGCACGAAGTTGGGCCCTCTCGATCTTGGTGATGTGGGTTTTTGGAGTCCAAGGTGTCCATGCAGGGCTGGCATATTCCATTATGCTCCTTTGCAGTGCACAATGTTGTTGTTGTTGTTGTGGTTGTTGTTGTTGTTGCTTTGATGTTTGTTAGAGTTAGGGTTGTTTTCTCACTGTGCTCCAATGCTGCACAGATGAAACAGTCAAGATACTCAGTGCCTTCAACAACAACCACAACTACAACAACAACAACCACAACAACAACAACCACAGCAACAACAACCACAACAACAACAAAAACCACAACAACAACCACAAAGAAGCCAACAACAACATCATTACCAACTACACGCACTCCAAAAGGCACCTCTGGCAGCACATGCGCTCAACACTCGAGGCTGTCATAATACTGCGTCTGCAGTCGCCCATCAACCACACCACGCACAATTACCGCATCCTGCGACTCCAAGCCTCCATCGCATCTCCCTCCATCTCCTTCACTCCACCCTGCCTCCTCCTCACCCCTCTGTCCACCAATGCTCCACACTCCTACTCCATCACTATCCGCTTCAGCCAGTATCGGGAGTATGTTTTGTCCTCCTCCTCCTCCATCAGTCTTTCATTCATCCTTGTCCACATCTTTGTCATAAAAATCATCATCATCACCGACAGTGAAACATGGATATCAGCTGATGCTCCAGTGGTCAGGTCCGGAACGGGACCACTTCTCAAGCCCATCAGTGCCGTCTTCCAAAAGAGCTTGTGTTCGTCCTCAAATCAGTTGCATTCACCCTATTTGACTGCTTTCAAGCATTCCTATTTACTTTGAAAGTTTATAAAAGGTGTAAAGAAGTAATTGTGCGTGTTCAATGCTTCCTCCAACACTTCCACCAGCCTTCTCCTGCCTGAAGTCCGTCGAAGAGGAAGTGTTGATGATGAAAGTCACCCTCCAGAGCCCCTGCCCTCTCTCAATCAACCACAACATCGTCCTCCACGACTCTTTCGGCAACTAGTCAGAGCATTTCTTTTTTTACTCTTTCCTTCTCTATTGCATTCTGACTTCCTTGACCATCATCTCTCTCCCAGTTTCTTTTTCCCGGTGCGAGCGAGCTTCGACACGTGCAGCTTCTCGAACTTGCAGACTCCTTCCATGTCCGAGTCCAGAACAAACAGCTCCACTTTTGAAAACCTGCCTTTCAGCCAGGTCTGTTTTCTCGATTCATCATTTCAACAAACTAACATTCAATTCAACTCTAACTACAACCACTCCACAACAACCACTCCACAACAACCACTCCACAACAACCACTCCACAACAACCACTCCACAACAACCACTCTACAATTACTTCTACAGATAAGCGTCTCAACACTCAGTCAAAAGAACAAGTCGGCCACTTCCTCTGTCTACGTAGGCACGAGACACCAAGCACCCAAGTCCTGATGATGATTCTATAAAGCGCTAAATTAGCGTGAAACTTTTTAGCTTTTTTATTTTGTTCACTAGATGGCGTTGCTGTATGTCGTTCTACACTCAAGTAACATCTCAACTTGCACGTGCAGGAGTCAAAGCAGCAGAGTGAACAGGGCCTCCAATGAAGCGCAAGGACACAGCCATGGCAAGGCGCCCCCCTCTGCCGACCTGTACGCCAAGAACCCCGCTTTCAACTCCACCTACGCGGCCTTCAAAAAACGCTCCTCACAAGCCTACCTGAGGCAGCAAGTGGAGAGGAGCTCCAGGCACGCTCGCGACAACTACACCAGCAATAATTCAGTCGCAGTCGGTGCAGAAGGAGATATAGGTTTGGGTGGAAATGAAGGAAGAGATGTGGAAAGTAGTGAGGGTGGCTGCGAGGTGATTAAGAATAAGAAGAGAGTTGTGGAAAGGGTAAACTGGGAAGAGGTTGAAGGGGTCAATTGGGAAGAGGTTGAAGGGGTCAACTGGCAAGAGATCGAAAGGGTCACGGAGGAACTTCGGAAGAACGCCTCGAGAGGGAAGAAGAGCATTGTGAGGAGCTACCAAGAGTGTACCGAAGACAGCATGAAGCCCCCTTCGAGGCAGCGAGAAAAGAGTTTTCTTGTGCTGGAGCGAGTGACGCAGGCTCAAGACGGCATCTATGTTCAGGAAGAACGTCTGAGAGGCACTGTTGAGATCGCTAACAACTACAGCAGCTGCAACAACTACAATAAAAAAGACACCAGAAAGAACATGAGCAACAACACCAACAACGACCAAAACAAATCGAGTAGGGCTTCGTCGGTTTTCGATGCTGGCTTCTTGCGCCTGCTGGAGGACTTGCAAGGGGACTACATGGGCCAGATGTGGTGTCCCTACAGACACGACAGCCTCGACTACTACCACTTCAACCAGGTCCTGCAGCGTCAAGCATGAGTGTGTCGAGCTTACCAAACAACGAGGCATTTAAACTATCATTTCAATATTTTAATGTCCTCCAAACAATCACAGTCACTGAAGGTGCTTGAGAAGTGGTTTTCGTACCATGGCTGGCCCAGGACGCCTCCTTTCCCGACCTCCTACTACCCCCTTCAGATTCCCTTCACATGCAGGAAGTAGGCTGCATGCATGAAGGAACGGTTGTCATGGATGGCGTGAGAGGCGCTTCAGTTTAGCACGCCACAACCGTAAATATTCTACGTATATATTATATATACTACATGGTGAAAACAACACCAACTCAGGAACTACCAGGGACGCCAGTTCTGCAACTTTGACAAGTACAAGTGCTTCCAGGCCGACAAGTACACGTCAGTGAAGGCGAGCAAGAAGAGTGCCAGCAACGACATCGACAATGAAAACCATAACAACAACATTCATGGCAACAAAATTCATAACAACAACATTCATCACAACAACATTCATCACAACAACATTCATGACAAAAACATTCATGACAACAACATTCATAACAAAAACATTCATGACAACAACAACAACGACAACCTCTCGAGCATCCTCAACGTGTACAGCACTTCGGTGCAGAAGGACAGTCTCATGAGCACTGACCATCCACAAGCCTCCAGCAGCAGCCAAACAGGCGCGTCTGTGGTGCAGCGGAGGACGATCGACGAGATGGTGGCACATCTCTATGGCATCAAGACGCCCCTGGTCGACCGGCACCCGCCCGCCTTTCCCGCGCATCCGCACCAACGACTCAAGTGCACCTTCAAACGCTATGACGCTCTTATCCTCACCATCACGTGAGCCACGTTCTCTTCTTTGTGGCTGTCGATGTTGTTGTTGTCGTTGTGGTTGATGTCGTTGTGGCTGTTGATGTCGTTGGGGTTGTTGTCGTTGTGGCTGTTGTCGTTGTGGCTGTTGTCGTTGTGGCTGTTGATGTTGTTGTTGTTGTTGTCGTTGTGGCTGTTGTCGTTGTGGCTGTTGTCGTTGTGGCTGTTGATGTTGTTGTTGTTGTTGTCGTTGTGGCTGTTGTCGTTGTGGCTGTTGTCGTTGTGGCTGTTGATGTTGTTGTTGTTGTCGTTGTGGCTGTTGTCGTTGTGGCTGTTGTCGTTGTGGCTGTTGTTATTGTGGCTGTTGTCGTTGTGGCTGTTGCCGTTGTGGCTGTTGTCGTTGTGGCTGTTGTTATTGTGGCTGTTGATGTTGTTGTTGTTGTCGTTGAGGCTGTTGTCGTTGTGGCTGTTGTTATTGTGGCTGTTGTCGTTATTTGTGATGGAGTCTAGCATAGGAAGAGCCACCACTGCACAGGGAGCAGGGCGGGTGTCTGGAGCACGTGCAGCCAGAGTACCTCTTCAACCACGACGACTTCCTGTCCTGGAGGAGTCTGCAGCGAGAGGAGACCAAAAAGTCCTTCCAGCGCAGTGTTCTTGCCTATGCTGGCAACAACAAAACATTTAAACGTCGTATGAATGTTTGTGAAAACAACAACAACAGCAACAACAACAACAGCAACAACAACAGTAATAACAACAGCAATAACCACAGCAACAATACAATGAGCATCAACGAGACGATCTTCGAATGTTTCGGCTGTGACGTGCTGAACGAAGCGAACAACCTCGTCGACGTACACTACAAGCAGCTGGAAGGCCTTTGGCGCCTGGAAGAACTGCTCTTCGAGGTGCTGTCGAAGCGGGCCTGGACTGACCTCCTGCTGCAGACCTATAAGGTTGCGTGAAGAGAAAGGAAGGAAGGAAGGAAGGAAGGAAGGAAGGAAGGAAGAAAGGAAGGAAGGAAGGAAGGAAGGAAGGAAGGAAGGAAGGAAGGAAGGAAGGAAGGAAGGAAGGAAGGAAGGAAGGAAGGAAGGAAGGAAGGAAGGAAGGAAGGAAGGAAGGAAGGAAGGAAGGAAGGAAGGAAGGAAGGAAGGAAGGAAGGAAGGAAGGAAGGAAGGAAGGAAGGAAGGAAGGAAGGAAGGAAGGAAGGAAGGAAGGAAGGAAGGAAGGAAGTAAGGAAGGAAGGAAGGAAGGAAGGAAGGAAGGAAGGAAGGAAGGAAGGAAGGAAGGAAGGAAGGAAGAAAGGAAGGAAGGAAGGAAGGAAGGAAGGAAGGAAGGAAGGAAGGAAGGAAGGAAGAAAGGAAGGAAAGAGGAGTGAATGAAGAATTCAATAAAGGAGTTGAAGAATAATCACATCCGATCACCCAATCAGGTTTTAGTACTCAACCACGTGCACATGTCTGACCTTAAAGCCGCCAAACTGCCTCCACCCTTCACCGACACCTTTGTTGTGCACTCAGAAGAAACCCAAGTGGGCTTCGTGTGTGTTTGTGTGTGTGTGTGTGTGTGTGTGTGTGTGTGTGTGTGTGTTTGTGTGTTTGTGTGTGTGTGTGTGTGTGTGTGTGTGTGTGTGTGTGTGTGTGTGTGTGTGTGTGTGTGTGTGTGTGTGTGTGTGTGTGTGTGTGTGTGTGTGTGTGTGTGTGTGTGTGTGTGTGTGTGTGTGTGTGTGTGTGTGTGTGTGTGTGTGTGTTTGTGTGTGTGTGTGTGTGTGTGTGTGTTTGTGTGTGTGTGTGTGTGTGTGTGTGTGTGTGTGTGTGTGTGTGTGTGTGTGTGTGTGTGTGTGTGTGTGTGTGTGTGTGTGTGTGTGTGTGTGTGTGTGTGTGTGTGTGTGTGTGTGTGTGTTATCACTACACTAAAGAACTACTACTACTACTCGTTCAGCAGAGCAAACAGCTGCAGTGGGTGGAGACGCTGATAGAAGAGAGTGCCAAGGAGTGCCAGGGTCTAGTGTTGGAGCGCTTCTCAGACAGCGAGAAGGCGCTCATGGCGTGGGTCAACGTCGTCCTCAAGATGTCCTGGAGTCCAGTCACTCGCCACTTCCTGCTAGGTGCTGCAGCTGCCACCGCCAGTAACTTCTCTTTCCATTGACACCCTTCTGACACAAAAGCATTCCATTCTCAGAGAGCCTGCCCATGAGACAAGTGAGCAACTGGAACGAGGACTTCAACGACGGCCTCGTCTTCATCACCCTTCTCCTCGCGCACATCCCTCAACTCGTTCGTGCTTCGATCACGTCACTACTATCATCATAACGTTTGCACATCAACTACCATAACTACACTACTACTATAATCATAACCTCACAACAACTACCACAACGCACGACGGCAATTCTAAACCATATATTTCCTTCCCTCTTCTACTTATTATTATTAAACTCAACTGCAACTACCACAGGTGCACAGTCTGCTAAGCAGCATTTTTGTGAAGCAGCCGACGCAGGACGAGAAGTACCACAACCTCCTCTGCCTCTGCAGCACTCTCCGCTCCATCCATCTCTACTACGACATCCAGGTGCCTTCAAGGATCAAGCCATGCTTCATTCTAAACCACTACCCGTCTCTTTTACTCCTTCTCTTTCTCTCTCTCTCTCTTCCTCTCTCTCTCTTTTTATCTAACCACTTTCCTTTGTCTCTTCACCACTCTCTCCACCTCTTGTCACAGCCACACCAGATCATGTGTGGGCATGAGCTTTCTGTAGTGATGTTGTGCCAGCACCTGCATGTCCACCTGCCTGACTACTGCACCAGCAGCCTCATCGACTTCCCCTTCAACCCGCACAGTCCCACTCAGCGTGAGGTGCTGCGTCTATGGTGGTGGTGGTGGTGGTGGTGGTGGTGGTGGTTGTGGTGGTGGTTGTGGTGGTGGTAGGTGGTGGTGGTAGGTGGTGGTGGTTGTGGTGGTGGTGGTGGTGGTGGTGGTGGTTGTGGTGGTGGTGGTGGTTGTGGTAGTAGTGGTGGTTTTGGTAGTAGTGGTGGTGGTGGTGGTGGTGGTAGTGGTAGGTGGTGGTGGTGGTGGTAGGTGGTGGTTGTGGTAGTGGTGATAGTGGTGGTGATTGTGGTGGTGGTGGTGATTGTGGTAGTAGTGGTGGTGGTGGTGATGGTAGTGGTAGGTGGTGGTGGTGGTGGTAGGTGGTGGTTGTGGTAGTGGTGGTGGTGATGGTGGTGGTGGTTGTGGTGGTAGTAGTGGTGGTGGTGGTGGTAGGTGGTGGTGGTGGTAGATGGTGGTGGTAGTGGTGGTGGTGGTTGTGGTGGTGGTGGTGGTGGTGGTTTGTTAGTTTATGGGTGAGATGTGACGGAGACCAATGAAATATTCCGAAGGAACTAACCCATTCTACACAGCTGCACTTGCACAACCCTGGAGACACGAGGCTCACCTACCGCGTGGTGTTGATCGGCAGAGACTTCCACAAGTACTCCATCGGTGAGGGCGAAGAGGAGACGGAGAGCACAGGTGCACGAGGGCACCATCACCACGCCTCGCACTTCTTCAAGGGGCGCCTGCAAGACTCGAAGGAGACCTCACCGCTAGTGGTGAGGAAGGGCATTCAGAAACTGGATGGTCTGAAGCGTCTGAAGAGACGAGTGAGGAAGAAGAAGACCACGTCGCAGAAGGAGTTGCTGGAGACGTTGAAGAGGGAAGAGCAGGAGGAGCAAGAGCAGCAAGAGGAGCAGGAACACGAGAAGCAGCAAGAGCGAACCAGACTGACCATTCACCCCTCCTTCATCGGCAACTACAACAAGATCAATAAGCAGCTCATGCAGCCCTTCATGACGACACAGAGTTTGGCGGGCTCTGCGTGGATGGAGATGATTTCGAAGAGCAACGAAGGCATGCGTAGGAAGAGGATCGACAGCGAGAAACACAGCGAGAAACACAGCGAGAAACACAGTGAGAAACACAGCGAGAAACACAGCGAGAAACAGAGTGCCAGTGTTCAGAGTGGCAGTAGAAAAGACCAGGAAAACAGCAAGACAAGCCATACTAATAACCACAACATAAATAATAACAGTAGCTACGACAAAAACAACAACACTAGCAAAATCAACAACAGCAACAACATCAACAACAACAGCAACAACAACAGCAACAACATTGAAAACAACAACAGCCACAACAAGCATGTCGCCGGGATGAAAGTGACGAGAATACGGAGTGAGGATGAGGAAGAAGCTGAGGAAAGCTTGTCGTTCCTGGACGCAAAGATTTTTGAGTTCGTGGAGGTGAGGCAGCAAGAAGGATGGTGGAAGGAAGGGTGGTGGAAGGAAGGGTGGTGGAAGGAAGGGTGGTGGAAGGAAGGGCTTTCGAAGGTTCTCGAAGCAGACAACAAGCTTTCCTTGGGGAAGGCACTTGGGAGTGGCAATTCTTCCAACTCTATGTATCCCAACAACAGCAACAACAATAACAACAACAAAAACGAAAGCAACAACAAAAACAACAACAACATGAAAGCTTCCTTCGGGGACAGAGCCCTGTCGAGGAGGAGCACGCCGAGCTACCTGCTGCCCTTCAGCAAGAGCGCTGACAACTTCTGCTCCGTCTTCGCGACGCCCAGACACTTGCCGACCAGCCACCAATGCAGCAACCTGCCAGCCAGAGGCGTCATCAACAAGTTTCCTATCGAGTTGAGCATTGACGCCAAGTCGTCCACGGCGCTTGAGATCACGCACCTGAGCCACAACACCTCCTTCGAGCCTTCCCTCCTCATCTTCTACGCCACCCACAAAAAATCTGCTACCAAAAGGAAGTCGTGGAAGCTAAAGAGTCGCATCACTCACGCCAGCCACACCAGCCACACCAGCCACATAAGACGCACACACCACACTAGCCAATCAAGCCGCTATGTTTCTCAATTCAGTCAAAGTGTCAACAATTTAAGCAGCAACCAGAACGCCTCTTCGAAGGATGACGAAGTCAAGAAGGGCTTTGAGAAGCTGGGCGTCAGTCTGGTCTTCCTTCTCAGACCCACGCTGCACTGCCCCACTTACCAGGTGGGTGACCCACATTCTTTAACCAATCAAACTTGAGCCTTCTCACACAAGGCCTCCTCCTTCAACCCTCAGAAAACCTTCACATTTGAAGCGAGGTGCTATGAGCCTAGGTGTTTCTGCATCCAGGTGAGCAACATCTTCTCCAGCGCCACCACCTTTTCCATCAACATCTACAGCGGACTGTTGCAGAAGCATGATGTCCTCAGAACTAAGACTGTCCGTCAAGGTGCGTACAAGGACTCTTCAGGCCATTGTATGCATGCCATTGTATTTAGGTCAATGTGTGGGAAATGAACATTGTCAAATCACCGCAGAATCACACAATCTGTTTGCAAAGAGCCAGAGACTGACTCTGGCAGCACAGCAGCAGGCCTCCCTGCCTCTCCTTTTCATCTCACTCACTTGCAAGGCTCCTCCCAGAGGCAAGAGCGTTGTCAGCATCGACCTCAACGACCCCCCATCCACCTTCTCTAATACCAATTTGGCTGCTCACAACAACAACAACAACAACAACAACAACAACAACAACTGCTTCATAAACACAATTATACTGTCGGAGGAGGGCAGTGGCAGTGGTGAGCTGTTCTACCTGGTGAAGGTGTTGGTGCTGTCTCCGAAAGCCATGCCCCTCTCCACGCTCTCTCCCAGCAGTAGGCAGTGAACCTGTATTTTGGTCTCCTTCAGGCGTTTTAAATTCTCATAAACCTCTCATCCATCTCTTCCCTCTCACCCAACCTGCAGCAGCACAATTCAGCAATCTGGCGCCGAGTGCGGGGTACTGGCGCTGTCCACTGACGCGGCCTGTGGAGAAAGTGGTCGACATCCCTGTGCTGAACCATACCCGACAAGAAGCCATCTCTCTGCTTGCCAAGCTGGTCACTTCTTTTCCCCAAAATGACTCATAAATCTTCATTCAGCGCTTCATTTTTATACTTTGAAAAACGGCAAACACTACAGTTGCTGCCTGCCCACGAGGCCAGTCTGACTGCACAGTCTGCAGTGCTGCAGTTGAAGATCGCCAACGCCGTCACTGGATACGCCACCAAGGTGCTCCAGCACTCAGCAGTTGTAACTTGTTGAAACTTGTTATTTATCTCTAGTGAAGCTGTCACTGGTGAAGTAATCAATCAATCAATCAAATAGATTTCTATAGCGCTCTTTCCTCAAATTCAAGAGCGCTCAAGTAACACTCTTGATGCGGTAATCTTACACTAGGATCGAGTGTTGTGGCCTTGAAGTTCGTTCGAGTTTACGCATCTTCAACAATATTCTTCGTTGTATTTCATTGTATTTCATTGCGTTGTAGTGTGCCTATACACTGCTGAATACTTCTCAAACGATCAGCGCATGCAACACCTCCAACCACCATGAACCCCCAAGGACCTCTACACAAGCCCTTTGTTCAGCGTCTGTTTCAGCAGCCCTCACTTCTCCTCCTCGCCCTACCTCGAAATCCCCACCTATTTCCTGCAGCTCCAAAAATACCTCAACAGTGAGGCTTCTAAATGCTGAATCATTATCAACCCATTCACTTCTCTATTTCTCCCCTTCCCCTCTTTTTCCTCTATCCATCTTTCTTTTCTCCACCTTGCTTCTTCTTTCCTGACAGTTGAAGCTGGAGACGCCATGAAGACAGTCGACGTTCGCTTCATGTTTTCCCCGTCGGGAATGGCGATCTACCACAGCCTCCTCACCCTCGAGAACGAATCAGACCCGAGCGACGTGCGCGTGTACAGACTCGCTTGTGAGGCGATCGACACTCGCGAGGAAGTCTCCTTGACGATGGTCTGCCAGGTGAACAAGTCGCTGCAGCAGGCCATTCCTCTGGTGCGTGTGTGTTTTAGTGAAACGTTGTCTTCTTGCAGCTCCACCAGTTGAAAAACACCAGCACGTAATCTTCCCTCGACAACACAGCACAACCCTCCCACAGCACAGCACAACAGCACAACATCACAGCACAACATCACAGCACAACACCACAACACCACACCACAGCACAACACCACTCCACGGAACTGGAAAGTGTCGTTCAAATGGAGCGGTCACACGTGCTTCAGCGGAGACCAGGAAAGTTTAATTCCATCGAACCACACCCTCCACTACCCCATCCTCTTCAAACCAGTCTTTGAAGGCGCTTTCGAGGTCAGCCTTTGACCTTCCCATCTTTATTTAGTGTTTTAAATCCTTTTCAACATTGCCACTCCTCACTTAACACCTTCTCCAGAGCGTGCTGGTGGTGTCGAACGACTTCGACGACTATGTCACTATCTTCAGGTTGTACGGCACAGGTCTCAAGGCGCTGCACGAGAAGGAAATCATCATCCATGGTGTCGTGGGTCAGAGGTTCGATTCTTATATATTTTCTACTATGAATTCATTACTATCCATCCATCTATTCACCATCCATTTATCAATTCAGCATCCATCTATACATTCTTCATTCTTTCACCACATGTATCCATCTATCAATTCAGCATGTATGCTTTCATTGTGCATCCTCCATTCGTCTACTCTACAGTCAAGATTACGTCTTCAAAGTCCCGAACCGCACCCACCAGAGACTCCACTTCACGGTAGACTGCATGCTTCCATGCACCTACCATGCTGTCTTTTTATTCCTACTGCAACAACACGTACAAACTCGCATACAACTAGACGCACAACTACATGCACAAGCTCACATACAACTACAAATACAATGGCACATACAGCTACAAATACAATTGCACATGCAACCACAAATACAAATGCACAAACAACTACAAATATAAAGGTGAAGTCAGACATGGACGTTTTTAATGGACCTCTGAGTCTGCAGTGTGCCCCGCTCAGGCATGGTGACTACTTCTGCAAGGTGCCTGAGACTCTGTATGCATGAGTGGGCAGTATCTTTTCATTCATTCCTATTCTTTCATTTCTATTCTTTGTTTTGAGTTCTTACAGTGAAGTGCACCAAACAATCGTCACCAAGGTAACGCCACAAAAGAGAGGCATCGAGGAGGGCATCATGTGTTTTGAAGCGTTGACTTCTAAGTGAGTGTGGAGTGGTTGGGGTTAGTGGTGTTGTGGTTAGTGGTGGTTGTGCTGGTGGTTGTGCTGGTGGTTGGTTGTTGTGCTTGTGGTTGTGCTGGTGGTTGGTTGTTGTGCTGGTGGTTGTGCTGGTGGTTGTGCTGGTGGTTGTGCTGGTGGTTGTGCTGGTGGTTGGTTGTTGTGCTGGTGGTTGTGCTGGTGGTTGGTTGTTGTGCTGGTGGTTGTGCTGATGGTTGTGCTGGTGGTTGTGCTGGTGGTTGTGCTGGTGGTTGGTTGTTGTGCTGGTGGTTGTGCTGGTGGTTGGTTGTTGTGCTTGTGGTTGTGCTGGTGGTTGGTTGTTGTTCTTGTGGTTGTGCTGGTGGTTGTGCTGGTGGTTGTGCTGGTGGTTGGTTGTTGTGCTGGTGGTTGTGCTGGTAGTTGGTTGTTGTGCTTGTGGTTGTGCTGGTGGTTGTGCTGATGGTTGTGCTGGTGGTAGGCAGGTGTGGTTGGTTGTAGTAAAAGTAGTGTTGTGGTTGAGAATGAAGGTGTTTGTGAGTGAGGGTGGTTGTGCAAAGGGCTTAAATGGAAAAGTCCAAAAGGATCTTAAATGGTCAATGATGTGAGGGTCAAGGTCAAGGATCACGTGATGAAACTTTTGGCACACAGTAACCTGGTGGAAGAGAAAGAGGAGGAAGAAAAGGGCTTGAAGGTGGTGAAGAGGAAGAGGAAGAAGACGATGGACCAGATGGCGCTGAAGCTGACGTGTTCTGGCGAGCTGGAGAACTACTGGAAGGAGTACAAGAAACTGCAGAAGCTGGTTGCCTTCTTGCCTCCGCTGCCCGACGACGCCAAGCAGAGGCGCTCGTCTGCGAACCCGTACAGCCACTACTTCAGGGCGGTCAGTGGACGGGGAAGCCAGCCTCTGAACGCAGTCAGCAAGAGCATGACGAGTGACAAGAGCATGAACAGTACTACTACAACTACTAAAAACAACAATAATAATCTTCATCAACATCGTACAAATACTGGAAATAATAGTAATAAGAATAATAGTAATAAGAATAATCACGAGAGGCTGAAGAGTGCTGAAGAGAAGAGGAAGCGGTTCGAGGTTGGTGGATTAAGTTTAAAAGGTGAAGAAGAAAAAGATGACGAAGATGATGATGATGATGTTGATAGTGGTGGCAGTGAATTAGAAATAGAAGAAAGTTATGCTAGTCATGCTAATGATGATGATGATGATGATGATGATGATGATGATGATGATGATGATGATGATGATGATGATGATGGTGATGGTGATGGTGATAACGATGAGGTTTTGAGGTCTGATGGAGTCTCCAATAGTGTGGTGGCTAAAGGGATGAGGACTGGTCTGCTGCCTGCTACAAACTTCAACGTCAGCACAAGAAGTGTCAGATTGACAAGTAGAAGGCACTCAGAGCTCAAACACAACGCCAACAACACCAACAACGCCAACACCAACGGACTCACAGATGGCTCCAACAAAAGCAACAACATGCACTTCAACAGCACTTCACTTGTCGCCAACATACCTTCTTTCCCCAGACCGGTCTCTTTCCAGCAATCTCCCAGCAGCCTCTTACCCCTTAGAACAACCACATCTTCTGCACTCAGCTCCCACTCGCAACCTCACCACACCTTGCCGCAGCCTCTGACTCTTGCGCACGCAGAAGTCAACTACAACACAGACAAGACCAAGAGAGCCTTGCGCTTCAACACCGACCAGAAGAGTGCGTTCTCTCGCAAGTCTTCCGATGAGCTCACAAGGCCAAACAGCAACAAAGCCTTCTTCCCGGACGTCGCTCGGCCAGGCACGATCGCCAACAAGCCCTTCACCCGCATGAACTCCGTCTTCGACGCCCAGGCGAACAAAAGCTCTCTGCCCAACAGCGCCTCAGGCCTGCTCACCGTCTGGTTCAAAGTCAAACTCTTCGCCACGCCACAGCCTCCGGTCAGCACTGTCAGCGTGCAAGCCGTCGTGCTGGTCAGTGCAGTACAATTATGTATAAGATTAAGGTCAGTAATATTTTAAGATTACTGTCAATATTATTTCTTATTTTCATTATTTTTATTCTTTGTTTAATGATTTAACTTGCTGGTTCTCACGACCAAAGGAAACCACGGAGATCGACATCACAGTGAAGAACGACTCGTTTCACAAGCTGGATCTCTCTGTGCGTGCATCTCCTCCTCTTTCTTCTTTCCAACTCCTTTCAATCAATCTCCTCTTTATCTCCCTCCCCCTCCCTCACTCTTCCTTTACTCCTCTTTCACTCTTCCTTTACTCTTCCCTCACTTCTTTTTCAACCCTTCCTCACTCCTCCTTCAACCCTCCCTCACTCCTCCTTTACTCCTCCCTCACTCCTCCTTCAACCCTCCCTCACTCCTTCTTGAACCCTCCCTCATTCCTCCTTTACTCCTCCCTCACTCTTCCTTCAACCCTCCCTCACTCTTCTTTTACTCCTCCCTCACTCCTCCTTCAACCCTCCCTTACTCCTCCTTCAACCCTCCCTCACTCCTCCTTCAACCCTCCCTCACTCCTTCTTGAACCCTCCCTCATTCCTCCTCTACTCCTCCCTCACTCTTCCTTCAACCCTCCCTCACTCCTTCTTCAACCCTCCCTCACTCCTTCTTGAACCCTCCCTCACTCCTCCTTCAACCCTCCCTCACTCCTTCTTCAACCCTCCTTCACTCCTCCTTCAACCCTCCCTCACTCCTCCTTCAACCCTCCCTCACTCCTCCTTCGACCCTCCCTCACTCCTCCTTCAACCCTCCCTCACTCCTCCTTCAACCCTCCCTCATTCCTCCTTCAACCCTCCTTCACTTCTCTTTCAGACCTTTTTGTTTTCCCCCTCCACAGGTGGACTTGCAATTTGAAGGCCTGCAGGGGGCTGGCGTGTTGGAGGTGATGCCTGAGTCGCATGCAGTCTACAAGTGCACCTTCACCCCCGTCTCTGCTGGCATCTATACAGGAAGGTGACTCATCACCATCACCATCACCGTCATCATCGTCACCATCACCATCACCGTCATCATCATCACCGTCATCATCATCACCATCCCCGTCATCTTCATCACCGTCATCACCATCATCCTCATCACCATCATCATCATCACCGTCATCCTCATCATCATCATCACCATCATCATCATCACCGTCATCCTCATCATCATCATCACCATCACCATCATCCTCATCACCGTCATCATCATCACCGTCATCATCATCACCGTCATCCTCATCATCATCATCACCATCATCATCATCCCCGTCATCATCATCCCCGTCATCCTCATCATCATCATCACCTTCATCATCATCCTCATCACCGTCATCCTCATCATCATCATCCCCGTCATCCTCATCACCGTCATCCTCATCATCATCATCACCGTCATCATCATCCTCATCACCGTCATCCTCATCATCATCATCACCGTCATCATCATCCTCATCACCGTCATCCTCATCATCATCATCACCATCATCATCATCCTCATCACCGTCATCCTCATCATCATCATCCCCGTCATCCTCATCATCACCATCATCATCATCATCATCATCCTCATCACCATCATCATCATCCCCGTCATCCTCATCACCGTCATCCTCATCACCATCATCATCATCACCATCATCCTCATCCCCGTCATCCTCATCACCGTCATCATCATCACCGTCATCATCATCACCGTCATCATCATCACCGTCATCATCATCACCGTCATCATCATCACCGTCATCATCATCACCGTCATCCTCATCACCATCACCATAACCGTCATTCTCATCACCATCATCATCATCACCATCATCCTCATCTTCATCAGCAGCATCATCTTCTTTCTCATCAGTGATATTATAACACTTGTCGCCCACTTGTTGGCAGCATTGTGATGCACAGCAAAAGCACCGGAGAGTTCTGGTACAAGGTGGTGGTGGCTGTGAAGGTGATGCCGTTGAGAGCGCTGAAGGGAGGATGCTGCTACGTTGGAAAGGAAGACTGGAGAGAGGTGGGTGGGTGGGTGGAAGTGGGAGGTTGAAAATTGGGTAGATGAAAAAGTGGATAACGGGGAAAATGGATGGAAAGCAAGATGGAAAAGGGAGATGTGGATTGATGAGGAGGAAGTGTGTGTGTGTGTGTGTGTGTGTGGGTGCCTTAATAAATAGAGGGAAATGGATGAAGCGTCATGCAACACTGACTCACGTTGATTGGACAGTTGACGCTAGTGAATCCATCGAGCCAAAAACTCCATCTCACTCCCTTCTCGAGCCAGCCTCAGTTCTTCAAGTATTCTTTTCATCAATTACTTTGAGACATGCATATTAAATGCCGCATACATGCATACATGCATACATGCATACTGAATGCCCGATTCTCACTGGATGTTCCACCACTGGCAACCACTGGCAGCTGGAACTTGCGCTTCGACGAGGTGCTGGTGCTGGAGGGCAACTCGACGATGCTCCTCTCGTACGCCTTCGTGCCCGCCATGCTGGGGTGCTACCGCGCTGTCATCGGCTTCTACAGCAGCCAGGTGAGCCAGCCTGTGTCCCTTGCATACAATCACTATTGTGCTTCTTGCGTACATTCATCATGAAGGTGTTTGGTATGAGTTATAGTGATTCGAATGCCTCAAGGTGGGTGATTGGCTCTTCGAGGTGGAGGGCAGGGGCGTGGACCCAGCTGAGGAAAAGAAAGAACCGATCGTCTTCAGGGCGCCAGCGTGCTGCTTCTCCAATCAGGTCATTTCGTTTCTCAACAGTGCTCCTGTTCCTGTCAGGGCTCTCATTTCATTGGTCGAACCAGCTGACCAACCAGGTTGGTTGCCGAAGGGCTCATGCCTTAAATATAATAAAGAGTGTTTTCAAAATTTATAAATAAAATTTTAAATAAAACAAAATAATAATAACAATGTTAAAAATACCTTTTAATGTCTCTCGCATGACCACGTGCGATACAGAGGGTGCAGAGGCGTGTGGCGAGCCTTCTCGCGTGTTCGCCTTTTCCGAGCAGACGTCGCTCAGCGCAGGCCACCAGCAACACTCCTACCGCACCACAGTCGCCTCGATGCGTAGCGTCAGCGTCGAGGTGTCCTTCTTGGCAGGAAAGCAAGTGACGTCGTACCAGGGCTGGAAGTGCCAGGTGGTGCTGGAGAGGAGTGACCAGAGCAGCTGGAGCATGCAAGAGCATCTGCCGCGTCTGCAGTGGACCTTCCCGCTGCTGGGGCAGGTGCAGCAGGAGGACGAGGGTGCTCGAAATAATAATAATAATAACACTAGTGAAAATGGTAATAATAATAACAAAAGCGATGCTACTTCAAGCATTCTTTCTAAAAGTATTAAAAGAAAGAGCAGCAAAGACAGTAGCATGATGAAGAGCAGTGGTACAGGAGGGGTTCAAGGCAGTGGTACAGGAGGGGTTCAAGGCAGTGGTACAGAAGGGGTTCAAGGCAGTGGTGCAGGAGGGGTTCAAGGCAGTGGTGCAGGAGGGGTTCAAGGCAGTGGTGCAGGAGGGGTTCAAGGCAGTGGTGCAGGAGGGGTTCAAGGCAGTGGTACAGGAGGGGTTCAAGGCAGTGGTGCAGGAGGGGTTCAAGGCAGTGGTGCAGGAGGGGTTCAAGGCAGTGGTGCAGAAGGGGTTCAAGGCAGTGGTGCAGGAGGGGTTCAAGGCAGTGGTGCAGGAGGGGTTCAAGGCAGTGGTACAGGAGGGGTTCAAGGCAGTGGTGCAGGAGGGGTTCAAGGCAGTGGTACAGGAGGGGTTCAAGGCAGTGGTGCAGGAGGGGTTCAAGGCAGTGGTGCAGGAGGGGTTTAAGGCAGTGGTGTAGGAGGGGTTCAAGGCAGTGGTGCAGGAGGGGTTTAAGGCAGTGGTGCAGGAGGGGTTCAAGGCAGTGGTGCAGGAGGGGCTCAAGACAATCCTGCTTCTCAGGCCTGAAGACAAGCAAGCCTACTACTACTACTACTACTACTGCCGCTACTAGTACCACTTCTACTTATACTAGCAATACATAATGCAGGAGCAACACAAAACTAACAATATTTAGCAGCAACAATTGGAGCAGTGAGAAAATCGCTAAATGTTGTTCGTTTAATCCTCTTTTGAAACTTACGTTGACGTTTTTGGTTCAAAGCTTTCTTTTGAAAAACTCGTTCGCTTACACTAGCCTCTCTCGGGCCAGATCTCCTGCAGAGAACACTGCAGTCTGCCGCAAGCCGCCACTCATCTGCGCATGTCGTTGGAGATGCATTCAAGGTGGAGTGGCAAGGCTGCTTCTGTGGCAGGCCTCACTAGTTCAGCAACTGTCGAGTCGTGCAAAGAGAAGGACACTTGAACGATATTTTTAACGAAGACTGAAAAGGAATTACGAATTTCGTAATTATTAAAATGTATCAAAAATATTGCATGGCTGGAAGCAGTCGACTCGAGCAAATGGCGCTTAGAAGGCATGTATGAAGCTGCTGGGAAGTGATGTGCCTTGATGCCAGCACACGGGTAGGTGGCCCTACCGCACACACGCATACGCACGCACGCAAACACGCACACAAACACAGCCACACAATTAAATTTGATATAAAGCATTAAAAGGCAGTAGATGAAGCGACGAATCTTGAATGCGTGCACAGATGCGTGACTGCAAGCGAAGTGACAGATGCGGTGATGACTCGGTGGTGTATAACATTCAGTGCTGCCTGAGTGCATTGGAGCATGCAAAGTTTAAGAGACAAAAATAGCGAAATAAACTAGCAAGATTTGATTCGAGAACTTTGTAGACACTGATGCTCACTGCATTGAAGTGACGGTGATGATGATGACGAAGCTGGTTGTTATGGGTGGCGAATGACTCAGATGACGATGACGGGAGCCTCGTCGAAGGCGACTGAGCTCTCAGAAGGCTGGTCCTTCAGGTTGAGGCGCAGGAAGGGCAGTATGGGCAGGAGGGCAGGTGAGTGGAGGCAGTGGTTGCCATGGGAACAAGGGGCGTCGCTCCACAGATACCTCAGTCCTACCACATGATTGGTGCATTTGGAGACGTCGAGCGAGATGGAGCCGCCTGTTTGCACGTCGACGATGCTCGCACCAAGCCACGCCCTGCCAGGGGCGTATGATACTTCAGGCAAGGAGAAGGAGCAGGAAAGAGATTGATTCTCTGAGCAACAGATCTGCGTGGTGGTGTGAGCTTTGATTGGTGGGTTGTTGGCAGTGATCTGTGTGGTGGTTTGTTGGGTGTGAGGTTTGATTGGTGGGTTGTTGGCAGTGACGCATGCAGCAGCCAATCAAGCACCTCGAAGGCGTGCCTCATCTGTCTCCAGTCTTGCTCCTCCTTCAACTGCCCTCCAAACTCCACCTCCAGACTCCTCCCCGCTCCACTGCTCATGTTGCTGCTGTTGGAGGCGGTCAAGTGGAACCTGTAGGCCAAGGGCAGCACCCTGTTGAAGACGCCTTCATCCACGTTGTAGACCACTTCCAGGACGCCACTGCTAAGTCTGGACTCGGTCGTCATGTGCCTCGTGCCGCTCTTCTCGTAGTCCTCGACGTCGATGCCGGCGAAAGGAGCGGTTTCTGCATCAGAGGGAAGGTCAATGGTGGGGATGAGGAAGGAGGAAGGGAGGAGGGTGTTGGGCAGGAAGCCGTAGTAGTTGCTCTGTTTCCAGCGCAGTTCGGCATAGTTGAAGGCCCTCTCAGAGCTGGAGTTGGCAGGAGGTGGCAACTGCCAGTCGTGGTGGGAGATGCAAGGAAAGGTTATCGAGTGACCTTAAGATCAGTAAGAGCAATAATAAAAATAGTAGTAATAATAATAAGAAATTAATAATAATAATTAATAATAATAAGAAATTAATAATAGGCAGGTGTACCTGGATGATGGCGACAGGGTAAGGCTCGGGGGTGTGCTGTTGCATGTGTGAGGACCAGTGAGTGACCAGGTGGTAGAGTGAGCAGTTGTAGTTCCCCGAGTTGTCTGTCGCGTCTCCTGCTCCTGTCGTGTGGCCGTTTTGTGATGTAGCATTGTCTTGTACAGTGGTGTTGCATAAATAATAAATAAATAAATAAATAATGACGAGCATTATTATAGTGGCGTATAACCCGAACGGGCTTCCAAGCCGCTTAGGCTGCATATTTTCATTTGCGCCTTAGGGTTACTAGGGCATTAGTTGCACTTGAACCTAGGACCTTTCATTATTGGTCAAGCCCAGAGTCGTTGCCGACTCAGCGACCCGTTCACCCAAGTTGGATTGTTGTGGTGTGATGTGATGTTGGATTGTTGTGATGTGTTGTTGTGATGTGGTATTGGATTGTTGTGGTGTGTTGGATTTTTGTGATGTGTTGTTGGATTGTTGTGGTGTGATGTTGGATTGTTGTGATGTGATGTTGGATTGTTGTGATGTGGTGTTGGATTGTTGTGGTGTGATGTTGGATTGTTGTGGTGTGGTGTTGGATTGTTGTGGTATGGTGTTGGATTGTTGTGGTGTGATATTGGATTGTTGTGGTGTGATGTGGTGTTGGATTGTTGTGGTGTGATGTTGGATTGTTGTGGTGTGGTGTTGGATTGTTGTGGTGTGATGTGGTGTTGGATTGTTGTGGTGTGATGTTGGATTGTTGTGGTGTGATGTGGTGTTGGATTGTTGTGGTGTGATGTGGTGTTGGATTGTTGTGGTGTGGTGTTGGATTGTTGTGGTGTGATGTTGGATTGTTGTGGTGTGGTGTTGGATTGTTGTGGTGTGGTGTTGGATTGTTGTGGTGTGATGTGGTGTTGGATTGTTGTGGTGTGCTGTTGGATTGTTGTGGTGTGATGTGGTGTTGGATTGTTGTGGTGTGGTGTTGGATTGTTGTGATGTGGTGTTGGATTGTTGTGGTGTGATGTTGGATTGTTGTGGTGTGATGTTGGATTGTTGTGATGTGGTGTTGGATTGTTGTGATGTGGTGTTGGATTGTTGTGGTGTGATGTGGTGTTGGATTGTTGTGGTGTGGTGTTGGATTGTTGTAGTGTGATGTTGGATTGTTGTGGTGTGATGTGGTGTTGGATTGTTGTGGTGTGATGTGGTGTTGGATTGTTGTGGTGTGGTGTTGGATTGTTGTGGTGTGGTGTTGGATTGTTGTGGTGTGGTGTTGGATTGTTGTGGTGTGGTGTTGGATTGTTGTGGTGTGATGTGGTGTTGGATTGTTGTGGTGTGGTGTTGGATTGTTGTGATGTGGTGTTGGATTGTTGTGGTGTGATGTTGGATTGTTGTGGTGTGATGTTGGATTGTTGTGATGTGGTGTTGGATTGTTGTGTTGGTGGATTGTTGTGTTGTGTGGTGATGAAGACTGAACTGAGACAAGAACCTTGATGCCAGATGAGGCCCTTGGAGGCGAACTGTAGTAAAGGATGAAGCATGCTGTTCCACACCTGAGCACTCCTGATGATGATGATGATGATGATGGTGGTGATGATAACAATAGCACCTATTAACTTGTTTCCCTAATGGCACTCATTGTCTGAATGATGTAGCACAGCGCACACCTGTGATTGTTCTCTGCGGCACACTCGCGCTGCAAGTGGGCTGGCGTCCATTGCCTGATGGAGGAGTGCGCGTGCACTGAAGAGATGACGCCGATGGGCCTCTGCAGTCGCTGCTGCAAACTCCTGGCCAGCGAGAGGCAGATCGAGGGCGTCTGCTCAACTATTTCTGTGCAGTGGAAATGATATGATAGGAAGAATCTTGATGATGCTGATGAGGACTGAGAGAACGATGGGGGTTACTCACCTCTGAAAGGCTTGCTCCAGTGGTGTCGAAGGTTGTTGACGTTGAAGGAGGGCAGGTCTGCTTGTGAGGGGTTCAGTGAAAGGAGTCTAATGTGCTTGTTGATGCTCTTGTCCTTGTGTTTGTTCTTCTTGCTGTGAACCTTTCCTGTCTTGTTGTGCCCCTGAAAACAGAAGTATTATCATCATCATCACTATCATCATCATCATCACAATCATCATCATCATCATCATCATCTTCATCATCAGGATTATAAGACTAATGGCCTTAAGCATGAACCCTCGGAGTGGTAGAGTGAAGAGCCTCATCTCCTGCACACACCCACACGTCCCCGAACAACACATCACTGATCATTATTCTGTTCTTTGGTTCTGGCACACCCGCTCTATCCTCGATCGTGGCGATCAGCTGATATGCGTGCTTGTCTTCCGCTGCAACAGAATCCAGAAGCACAGACCAAGTCTGCCCTGCAGCTGAGAGAGGTGATGTATAGCTTCTATAGAAACAAATATTACAATAAATAAGCAGATTAGATTAGTTTTTGTGTTTATACGCTCATGATCACTTACACAAAAAGCACACAAGTACAAATGCACACACCTGTGTTCTTAACAACTGCATTGTAAGTTTTCTGATCTCCTTCCCCATCCACTCTCTTCAGCACCACCATGACAGAAACACCATTCTCTGTGCTTGCTGCAAAGCCCCACACCACTGCCCTGTGTGATTTTTGAAGACTTCATAAACTTCATAAACATAAATGTCTTCTTGAAGAAGCTATATACTGTATAGTTTTTAATAGTATAGTATTGTATAGTATTGCATTGTATTGCATTTTATTGTTTTGTATTTCATTGCATTTCTTTCTCTGACAAATAGACTCATATCAAGCGCATTTAAAATGTTCAAAACAAGGGAACCTGGCAGGTTCGGCCTGTAAGACCATGTGGTCAGAGAAGATGTGAGCGAACTTGAAGTGGCCTGGAGCATGGTCTGTGTGGTGAGAGGTTTATACAAGCTACCCCAATTTGCTATTTCATTTCAAGCTTGAAGCATTCACGTGAACATATTTAAATATCTTGAACCATTCTAAATTTTTTAGCGCTATTTTTCCCTTTTTTAAGACGTGTGAAATGCCATTTAACTTATTACTTATATTAGTTTATTACCGTTTTATTTCGTTCAATGATTTAAAAAAATGCTGAAGAATCTAATTTGCACAATATAACTCTAGCGACACGCGAAATATGCAACGAAAGTTTTAAACAATGATTTAAATTTAATTTTAAACAATGGCGTGCCCTAATTTATTTCAGACTGAAACTGAAATTTTCAGTTAAATAATTTTCAGTTAAATAATTTTTTAGAAAGATGCCAAACCGTGGAAGGTATGCACAAAGATGGCAGCGACTGCAACAAGCACCATCAGGATGAGAACCCCCAGGCCGATGATCAGACATTTCAGATCGAAGCCTTTCTTGCTCTTCACTTCGACCACTCCGCCATTTTCCATCTTTTCATTGTTCTCTTCCACAACCACGATCGCATCTTTGTCTCCAGAATTGTTTGTTTTCAATACTTGCATTTCTTGGTCTTCTGCCTTCTGGCCATTGTGAGATGCTGCAGGGTTGTCTTCGTCTGCTGACTGCCTCTCAGCAGGCTCCTCCAGCAGTGGCTTGTCTGAAGATCCGTCCACAAAGGCATTCTCTTTCTCTCCAGCATCCTGGTTGTCTCCTCTATTCTCTAAACTCATTTCCAACTTCAAACAAACAAAAAATAAACTCGTAAATTCATTAATGCTAAGAAGCGAAGCACTTCAACGAGTGAGAGCAGACAAGACAAAGAAAGCGGCCAGTCTAGAACAAAAGAAGCACACTATACACCTTGCAGACGTATACAAAGTATATAGTATAAAATGGTGATGCCATACCACCCTTTATACAAGAGTATATTATAAAATATATAGTATTCCTAACTAAATGGTTTTGAACTCCTACATATATGTGCGGGAGAATATACATTAACACATATGTTATGCTTAGACGCAGTGATTTTCCAGTTTGGATTTTTCAGTTCAAGTTCAAGTTACAGTTATGAAAAATTTTTCAGTTACTATTCAAGTTACAGTTATTTTTGTTAGTTACAGTTACAGTTAATCATGAATTTTTTTTTATAAGACAGCCCAAATTAATTTTTAAAAGTCAAATTATTTAAAAGATATATAAATATATTATTCATAATATACGCTGTTCATTTTCATAAATGTCTTCAATTCCAGATTTTTGCTGAGGCGATTTTTTCCCCTGCAGTTAGGTCTCGGCACACTTAAAACACCCTTTCCACATACGCTTGTGAAGCGGGAGCTGAAACAATGTCTTGCGCAAAAGAAGCCAATAATCTAGGGTACTCAATAATTTAAGTGCTAACATTTCTCACAGAATGAACATTTAGCAGGACCTGAATTGCACGACGCATTGATGGATTCTAAAAGGATGCTGAGATCCCGAGACATGAAAGTGTAAGACCCTTCTTAGTCCAGCAATCCATGCTAATGACAACGCGATGTCCAGTTTGAAGATCTTTACGAATTCGATCTTCTACATTGTTCTTATATTCTTTTTATCAAATAAATCATTCTCTCTGAACCTAAATGATAGAAATGGCATATATTTACGACTGTTTAATTGAAAGTATTTAAATGGCTTATAAATTATGCTCATAACTTGGTAAATAATATTAAAAAATGTAAATACGTAAATAATTATCAACTAAAGTGTGTTGCCTGGTAACTTTCTCCTTATCATTATCATCCTCTTCTGAAACCTGACATTCGCTTTTGTCGCATGAAGCTTCGTAAATAAAATAGGCCCATACGGCATTTTCTTGTTTTCTGCCGCTATTAATTTTAACATTTCATTAAAATTTGTATAATCGGACTCGAAGAATAATATAAATTAATCATATTATTGCTCCAAAACGTGCATCCGCCAATGTTTTATCTTGTAGCGCTTCCCATTTTTTAAGTAGATATTTTTTAGTTACTATTCAGTTAGTAATCTTGTTTTTCAGTTTCTATTTCAGTTACAGTTATGCATTGAATTACAGTTACAGTTAACTGAATCATATTTTTCAGTTAATTTACCATTTCAGTTACAGTTACAGTTAACTGGAACAACACTGCTTAGACGATATAATAAAACGATATTGCATTACAAAGGATTTTTGAACTTTCTTTCTCTTCGAGACATTTCCTTAATTATAAAAATAACGATTTTATTTGCAGAAATGTTTGTGCTTTTAATAAATTGTTTTTCAATTTTGTTTCCATAAAATGTCAAAGCCTTATAGACCACCCCATTCAACTAGCATTCGAAATGGCTGTAACCACCAGGGGCGGCGATCTGGGTTAGGGTTAGGGTTAGGTATGTTTCCTGAATCTCTGGTTTCTTCCGGTTACTTTCTCAGTGTGTTCCTTTCATATGGTAGTGTTATTTTTTGTGTTATTTTTGTGTATTGTATATTACATTAGTTGTCTTATTACAGACTTGCTCACTTTATATGCCTTTATCAGTATGACGTTAAGGTCTTCTGTTTTTTTCATTGATTTTGTGATAACTTTGAGGAGTTCTTCGTTACTCTTTGTATATTCTATTACTATTGGTATTTTTTCTTCAGGTTTCGTTAATTTTTTGATTTTTTTCTTTCGTTTTTCTCCTTTTTGTCATTCTTTTTAAGTGGTTTGGGGATTTTTTTTCTCAATTTCGTATTTTTCTTTATTACTCCATGTTTCTTTTGCGTTTATTTTCATTTTGGTGTAACTGTGGCCTCTTAGGGTTAGGGTTAGGGTTAGGTTTGTGGGGGTTTTTTGAGAGAATTAGAAGAAGAAGAAGAAGAAGAAGAAGATAAGTTTTTTGGCGCCGTATTGGCCGTCATGTACTCATGAGATGCTGTTGTTGTTGTGGTTGTTGTGGCTGTTGTTGTTGTTGTGACTGTTGTAGTTGTTGTTATTGTTATTTTAGTTGTTGCTATTGTTGTTCATGGTTCTTTAGATTGGGGTGATGCACAAAGATGGCTGCGTGGAGGAGAGATTTGAAGGTTTGGGATGATGCTAGAGGGTGGTGGTGTAGTGGTGAAGAATTATTGGTGTTGTTTTTAAGAGGGAGGTGGCGTGGCGAAGAAGCACGCTGAAGGGTGGAGAGTCGTGTCGAGAATAAAGAACTATAAATAAAGAGGGAAACAAAACTTTTTATGCTCTAATTTTTATTTATCAGTGAATGGCGATCGATTTCGACTTCATTTGAGTCTCATCAGACCTATGATGAAACAAAAATAGAGCAAGGTGAGCGATAATAAAAGGCTAAAAGTGAAAGTATCTAAATAGAGAGGTGTGTAAAAAAATAAATATAAAAAGGGGGAATGAAGTTGTGAGTGGTGGAAATAGGATGAAGATGATGAGGATGAATAAGATGAAGAAGGGGATGAAGATGAAGAGGATGAAGATGAAGAGTATGATGAGGAGGGCATAAAAAGGATGAAGATGATGAAGATGAGGGTGATAGGATAAAGATGATCAAGATGAGGAGAATGAAGATGATGATGATGAAGAGGATGATAGAATGAAGATGATCAAGATGAAGATGAAGATGATGAAGATGAAGAGGATGATGATGAAGATGAAGAAGATGAAGAGGATGATGAAGATGAAGATGATGAAGATGAAGATGATGAAGATGAAGAGGATGAAGATTATGAAGATGAAAAAGATGAAGAGGATGAAGATGAAGAGGATGAAGATGAGGATGATAGGATGGAGATGATGATTATGAAGAGGATGAAGATGAAGAGGATGAAGATGAAGAGGATGAAGAGGATGATAGGATGAAGATGATGAAGATGAAGATGATGAAGACGATGAGGATGAAGAGGATGATTGGATGAAGATGATGAAGATGAAGATGATGAAGATGAAGATGATGAAGATGAAGATGATGAAGATGAAGATGATGAAGATGAAGAGGATGATAGGATGAAGATGAAGAGGATCGAAATGATGAAGATGAAGATGATGAAGATGAGGATGATAGGATGAAGATGATGAAAATGAAGAGGATGAAGATGATGATGATGAAGAGGATGATAGGATGAAGATGATGAAGATAAAGATGATGAAGATGAAAAAGATGATGATGAAGATGAAGAAGATGAAGAGGATGATGAAGATGAAGATGATGAAGATGAAGATGAGGATGATAGGATGAAGATGATGAGGATGATGAAGATGAAGAAGAGGATGAAGACGAAGAGGATGAAGATGAAGATGAAGAGGATGAAGATGAAAAGGATGATGATGAAGATGAAGAAGATGAAGAGGAAGATGAAGATGAAGATGATGAAGATGAAGAGGATGAGATGAGGATGATAGGATGGAGATAATGATTATGAAGAGGATGAAGATGAAGAGAATGAAGAGGATGATAGGATGAAGATGAAGATGATGAAGACGATGAAGACGATGAAGACGACGAAGACGATGAAAACGATGAAGACGATGAAGACGATGAAGACGGTGAAGACGGTGAAGACGATGAAGACGATGAAGACGATAAAGACGATGAAGACGATGAAGACGATGAAGACGAACGATGAAGACGATGAAGACGGTAAAGACGATGAAGACGATGAAGACGATGAAGACGATGAAGACGAACGATGAAGACGATGCAGACGATGAAGACGATGAAGACGATGAAGACGATGAAGAGGATGAAGACGGTGAAGACGATGAAGACGATGAAGTCGATGAAGACGATGAAGACGATGAAGACGATGAAGACGATGAAGACGGTGAAGACGATGAAGACGATGAAGACGATGAAGACGATGAAGACGATGAAGACGAAGAAGACGATGAAGAGGATGAAGACGGTGAAGACGATGAAGACGATGAAGACGATGAAGACGATGAAGACGATGAAGACGATGAAGACGATGAAGACGATGAAGACGGTGAAGACGATGAAGACGGTGGAGACGATGAAGACGATGAAGACGATGAAGACGATGAAGACGAACGATGAAGACGATGAAGACGATGAAGACGATGAAGACGATGAAGACGATGAAGACGGTGAAGACGATGAAGACGGTGGAGACGATGAAGACGATGAAGACGATGTAGACGATGAAGACGATGAAGACGATGAAGACGATGAAAACGATGAAGACGATGAAGACGATGAAGACGATGAAGACGATGAAGACGAACGATGAAGACGATGGAGACGATGAAGACGATGAAGACGATGAAGACGATGAAGACGAACGATGAAGACGATGAAGACGATGAAGACGATGAAGACGATGAAGACGGTGAAGACGGTGAAGACGATGAAAACGATGAAGACGATGAAGACGATGAAGACAATGAAGACGATGAAAACGATGAAGACGATGAAGACGATGAAGACGATGAAGTCGATGAAGACGGTGGAGACGATGAAGACGATGAAGACGATGAAGACGATGAAGACGGTGAAGACGATGAAGACGATGAAGACGATGAAGACGATGAAGACGATGAAGACGAACGATGAAGACGATGAAGACGATGAAGACGATGAAGTCGATGAAGACGATGAAGACGATGAAGACGATGAAGACGATGAAGACGATGAAGACGAACGATGAAGACGATGAAGACGGTGAAGACGATGAAGACGATGAAGACGATGAAGACGATGAAGACGATGAAGACGGTGAAGACGATGAAGACGGTGAAGACGATGAAGACGATGAAGACGATGAAGACGATGAAGACGATGAAGACGGTGAAGACGATGAAGACGATGAAGACGGTGAAGACGATGAAGACAATGAAGACGATGAAGACGGTGAAGACGGTGAAGACGATGAAGACGGTGAAGACGGTGAAGACGATGAAGACGATGAAGACGATGAAGACGATGAAGACGATGAAGACGATAAAGACGATGAAGACGGTGAAGACGGTGAAGACGATGAAGACGATGAAGACGATGAAGACGATGAAGACGATAAAGACGAAAGATGAAGACGATGAAGACGATGGAGACGATGAAGACGATGAAAACGATGAAGACGGTGAAGACGATGAAGACGATGAAGACGGTGAAGACGATGAAGACGATGAAGACGATGAAGACGGTGAAGACGGTGAAGACGATGAAGACGGTGAAGACGGTGAAGACGATGAAGACGATGAAGACGATGAAGACGATGAAGACGATGAAGACGATAAAGACGATGAAGACGGTGAAGACGGTGAAGACGATGAAGACGATGAAGACGGTGAAGACGGTGAAGACGATGAAGACGGTGAAGACGGTGAAGACGATGAAGACGATGAAGACGATGAAGACGATGAAGACGATGAAGACGATAAAGACGATGAAGACGGTGAAGACGGTGAAGACGATGAAGACGATGAAGACGATGAAGACGATGAAGACGATGAAGACGATGGAGACGATGAAGACGATGAAAACGATGAAGACGATGAAGACGATGAAGACGATGAAGACGATGAAGACGATGAAGACGATAAAGACGATGAAGACGAAAGATGAAGACGATGAAGACGATGAAGACGATGAAGACGGTGAAGACAATGAAGACGATGAAGACGGTGAAGACGATGAAGACGATGAAGACGATGAAGACGGTGAAGACGGTGAAGACGATGAAGACGGTGAAGACGGTGAAGACGATGAAGACGATGAAGACGATGAAGACGATGAAGACAATGAAGACGATGAAAACGATGAAGACGATGAAGACGATGAAGACGATGAAGTCGATGAAGACGATGAAGACGATGAAAACGATGAAGACGATGAAGACGATGAAGACGATGAAAACGATGAAGACGATGAAGACGATGAAGACGATGAAGACGATGAAGACGATGAAGACGAACGATGAAGACGATGCAGACGATGAAGACGATGAAGACGATGAAGACGATGAAGACGATGAAGTCGATGAAGACGATGAAGACGAACGATGAAGACGATGAAATCGATGAAGACGGTGAAGACGATGAAGACGATCAAGACGATGAAGACGATGAAGACGATGAAGACGATGAAGACGATGAAGACGATGAAGAGGATGAAGACGGTGAAGACGATGAAGAAGATGAAGACGATGAAGACGATGAAGACGATGAAGACGATGAAGACGGTGAAGACGATGAAGACGGTGGAGACGATGAAGACGATGAAGACGATGAAGACGATGAAGACGGTGAAGACGATGAAGACGATGAAGACGGTGAAGACGATGAAGACGGTGGAGACGATGAAGACGATGAAGACGATGTAGACGATGAAGACGATGAAGACGATGAAGACGATGAAAACGATGAAGACGATGAAGACGATGAAGACGATGAAGACGATGAAGACGAACGATGAAGACGATGGAGACGATGAAGACGATGAAGACGATGAAGACGATGAAGACGAACGATGAAGACGATGAAGACGATGAAGACGATGAAGACGATGAAGACGATGAAGACGATGAAGACGATGAAGACGATGAAGTCGATGAAGACGATGAAGACGAACGATGAAGACGATGAAATCGATGAAGACGGTGAAGACGATGAAGACGATCAAGACGATGAAGACGATGAAGACGATGAAGACGATGAAGACGATGAAGACGATGAAGAGGATGAAGACGGTGAAGACGATGAAGAAGATGAAGACGATGAAGACGATGAAGACGATGAAGACGATGAAGACGGTGAAGACGATGAAGACGGTGGAGACGATGAAGACGATGAAGACGATGAAGACGATGAAGACGGTGAAGACGATGAAGACGATGAAGACGGTGAAGACGATGAAGACGGTGGAGACGATGAAGACGATGAAGACGATGTAGACGATGAAGACGATGAAGACGATGAAGACGATGAAAACGATGAAGACGATGAAGACGATGAAGACGATGAAGACGATGAAGACGAACGATGAAGACGATGGAGACGATGAAGACGATGAAGACGATGAAGACGATGAAGACGAACGATGAAGACGATGAAGACGATGAAGACGATGAAGACGATGAAGACGGTGAAGACGGTGAAGACGATGAAAACGATGAAGACGATGAAGACGATGAAGACAATGAAGACGATGAAAACGATGAAGACGATGAAGACGATGAAGACGATGAAGTCGATGAAGACGGTGGAGACGATGAAGACGATGAAGACGATGAAGACGATGAAGACGATGAAGACGAACGATGAAGACGATGAAGACGATGAAGACGATGAAGTCGATGAAGACGATGAAGACGATGAAGACGATGAAGACGATGAAGACGATGAAGACGAACGATGAAGACGATGAAGACGGTGAAGACGATGAAGACGATGAAGACGATGAAGACGATGAAGACGATGAAGACGATGAAGACGATGAAGACGGTGAAGACGATGAAGACGGTGAAGACGATGAAGACGATGAAGACGATGAAGACGATGAAGACGATGAAGACGGTGAAGACGATGAAGACGATGAAGACGGTGAAGACGATGAAGACGATGAAGACGATGAAGACGGTGAAGACGGTGAAGACGATGAAGACGGTGAAGACGGTGAAGACGATGAAGACGATGAAGACGATGAAGACGATGAAGACGATGAAGACGATGAAGACGGTGAAGACGATGAAGACGATGAAGACGATGAAGACGGTGAAGACGGTGAAGACGATGAAGACGGTGAAGACGGTGAAGACGATGAAGACGATGAAGACGATGAAGACGATGAAGACGATGAAGACGATAAAGACGATGAAGACGGTGAAGACGGTGAAGACGATGAAGACGATGAAGACGATGAAGACGATGAAGACGATAAAGACGAAAGATGAAGACGATGAAGACGATGGAGACGATGAAGACGATGAAAACGATGAAGACGGTGAAGACGATGAAGACGATGAAGACGGTGAAGACGATGAAGACGATGAAGACGATGAAGACGGTGAAGACGGTGAAGACGATGAAGACGGTGAAGACGGTGAAGACGATGAAGACGATGAAGACGATGAAGACGATGAAGACGATGAAGACGATGAAGACGATGAAGACGGTGAAGACGATGAAGACGATGAAGACGGTGAAGACGGTGAAGACGATGAAGACGATGAAGACGGTGAAGACGGTGAAGACGATGAAGACGGTGAAGACGGTGAAGACGATGAAGACGATGAAGACGATGAAGACGATGAAGACGATGAAGACGATAAAGACGATGAAGACGGTGAAGACGGTGAAGACGATGAAGACGATGAAGACGATGAAGACGATGAAGACGATGAAGACGATGGAGACGATGAAGACGATGAAAACGATGAAGACGATGAAGACGATGAAGACGATGAAGACGATAAGACGATGAAGACGATAAAGACGATGAAGACGAAAGATGAAGACGATGAAGACGATGAAGACGATGAAGACGGTGAAGACGATGAAGACGATGAAGACGGTGAAGACGATGAAGACGATGAAGACGATGAAGACGGTGAAGACGGTGAAGACGATGAAGACGGTGAAGACGGTGAAGACGATGAAGACGATGAAGACGATGAAGACGATGAAGACAATGAAGACGATGAAAACGATGAAGACGATGAAGACGATGAAGACGATGAAGTCGATGAAGACGATGAAGACGATGAAGACGATGAAGACGATGAAGACGATGAAGACGATGAAGACGGTGAAGACGATGAAGACGGTGGAGACGATGAAGACGATGAAAACGATGTAGACGATGAAGACGATGAAGACGATGAAGACGATGAAGACGATGTAGACGATGAAGACGATGAAGACGATGAAGACGATGAAAACGATGAAGACGATGAAGACGATGAAGACGATGAAAACGATGAAGACGATGAAGACGATGAAGACGATGAAGACGATGAAGACGATGAAGACGATGAAGACGATGAAGACGATGAAGACGATGAAGACGATGAAGACGATGAAGACGATGAAGACGATGAAGACGATAAAGACGATGAAGACGGTGAAGACGGTGAAGACGATGAAGACGATGAAGACGATGAAGACGATGAAGACGATGAAGACGATGAAGACGATGAAGACGATAAAGACGATGAAGACGGTGAAGACGGTGAAGACGATGAAGACGATGAAGACGATGAAGACGATGAAGACGATGAAGACGATGGAGACGATGAAGACGATGAAAACGATGAAGACGATGAAGACGATGAAGACGATGAAGACGATAAGACGATGAAGACGATAAAGACGATGAAGACGAAAGATGAAGACGATGAAGACGATGAAGACGATGAAGACGGTGAAGACGATGAAGACGATGAAGACGGTGAAGACGATGAAGACGATGAAGACGATGAAGACGGTGAAGACGGTGAAGACGATGAAGACGGTGAAGACGGTGAAGACGATGAAGACGATGAAGACGATGAAGACGATGAAGACAATGAAGACGATGAAAACGATGAAGACGATGAAGACGATGAAGACGATGAAGTCGATGAAGACGATGAAGACGATGAAGACGATGAAGTCGATGAAGACGATGAAGACGATGAAAACGATGAAGACGATGAAGACAATGAAGACGATGAAAACGATGAAGACGATGAAGACGATGAAGACGATGAAGTCGATGAAGACGATGAAGACGATGAAAACGATGAAGACGATGAAGACGATGAAGACGATGAAGACGAAGGATGAAGACGATGGAGACGATGAAGACGATGAAGACGGTGAAGACGATGAAGACGATGAAGACGAACGATGAAGACGATGAAGACGATGAAGACGATGAAGACGATGAAGACGATGAAGACGATGAAGACGATGAAGACGATGAAAACGATGAAGACGATGAAGACGATGAAGACGATGAAAACGATGAAGACGATGAAGACGATGAAGACGATGAAGACGATGAAGACGATGAAGACGAACGATGAAGACGATGCAGACGATGAAGACGATGAAGACGATGAAGACGATGAAGACGATGAAGTCGATGAAGACGATGAAGACGAACGATGAAGACGATGAAATCGATGAAGACGGTGAAGACGATGAAGACGATCAAGACGATGAAGACGATGAAGACGATGAAGACGATGAAGACGATGAAGACGATGAAGAGGATGAAGACGGTGAAGACGATGAAGAAGATGAAGACGATGAAGACGATGAAGACGATGAAGACGATGAAGACGGTGAAGACGATGAAGACGGTGGAGACGATGAAGACGATGAAGACGATGAAGACGATGAAGACGAACGATGAAGACGATGAAGACGATGAAGACGATGAAGACGATGAAGACGGTGAAGACGATGAAGACGGTGGAGACGATGAAGACGATGAAGACGATGTAGACGATGAAGACGATGAAGACGATGAAGACGATGAAAACGATGAAGACGATGAAGACGATGAAGACGATGAAGACGATGAAGACGAACGATGAAGACGATGGAGACGATGAAGACGATGAAGACGATGAAGACGATGAAGACGAACGATGAAGACGATGAAGACGATGAAGACGATGAAGACGATGAAGACGGTGAAGACGATGAAGACGATGAAGACGATGAAGACGATGAAGACGAACGATGAAGACGATGAAGACGGTGAAGACGATGAAGACGATGAAGACGATGAAGACGATGAAGACGATGAAGACGATGAAGACGATGAAGACGGTGAAGACGATGAAGACGGTGAAGACGATGAAGACGATGAAGACGATGAAGACGATGAAGACGATGAAGACGGTGAAGACGATGAAGACGATGAAGACGGTGAAGACGATGAAGACGATGAAGACGATGAAGACGGTGAAGACGGTGAAGACGATGAAGACGGTGAAGACGGTGAAGACGATGAAGACGATGAAGACGATGAAGACGATGAAGACGATGAAGACGATGAAGACGGTGAAGACGATGAAGACGATGAAGACGGTGAAGACGATGAAGACGATGAAGACGATGAAGACGGTGAAGACGGTGAAGACGATGAAGACGGTGAAGACGGTGAAGACGATGAAGACGATGAAGACGATGAAGACGATGAAGACGATGAAGACGATAAAGACGATGAAGACGGTGAAGACGGTGAAGACGATGAAGACGATGAAGACGATGAAGACGATGAAGACGATAAAGACGAAAGATGAAGACGATGAAGACGATGGAGACGATGAAGACGATGAAAACGATGAAGACGGTGAAGACGATGAAGACGATGAAGACGGTGAAGACGATGAAGACGATGAAGACGATGAAGACGGTGAAGACGGTGAAGACGATGAAGACGGTGAAGACGGTGAAGACGATGAAGACGATGAAGACGATGAAGACGATGAAGACGATGAAGACGATGAAGACGATGAAGACGGTGAAGACGGTGAAGACGATGAAGACGATGAAGACGGTGAAGACGGTGAAGACGATGAAGACGGTGAAGACGGTGAAGACGATGAAGACGATGAAGACGATGAAGACGATGAAGACGATGAAGACGATAAAGACGATGAAGACGGTGAAGACGGTGAAGACGATGAAGACGATGAAGACGATGAAGACGATGAAGACGATGAAGACGAACGATGAAGACGATGAAGACGATGAAGACGATGAAAACGATGAAGACGATGAAGACGATAAGACGATGAAGACGATAAAGACGATGAAGACGAAAGATGAAGACGATGAAGACGATGAAGACGATGAAGACGGTGAAGACGATGAAGACGATGAAGACGGTGAAGACGATGAAGACGATGAAGACGATGAAGACGGTGAAGACGGTGAAGACGATGAAGACGGTGAAGACGATAAAGACGATGAAAACGAACGATGAAGACGATGGAGACGATGAAGACGATGAAGACGATGAAGACGATGAAGACGATGAAGACGAACGATGAAGACGATGAAGACGATGAAGACGATGAAGACGATGAAGACGATGAAGACGATGAAGACGGTGAAGACGATGAAGACGGTGGAGACGATGAAGACGATGAAGACGATGTAGACGATGAAGACGATGAAGACGATGAAGACGATGAAAACGATGAAGACGATGAAGACGATGAAGACGATGAAAACGATGAAGACGATGAAGACGATGAAGACGATGGAGACGATGAAGACGGTGAAGACGGTGAAGACGATGAAGACGATGAAGACGGTGAAGACGATGAAGACGATGAAGACGATGAAGACGATGAAGACGATGAAGACGGTGAAGACGGTGAAGACGATGAAGACGGTGAAGACGGTGAAGACGATGAAGACGATGAAGACGATGAAGACGATGAAGACAATGAAGACGATGAAAACGATGAAGACGATGAAGACGATGAAGACGATGAAGACGATGAAGACGAACGATGAAGACGATGAAGACGGTGAAGACGATGAAGACGATGAAGACGATGAAGTCGATGAAGACGATGAAGACGATGAAAACGATGAAGACGATGAAGACGATGAAGACGATGAAGACGAAGGATGAAGACGATGGAGACGATGAAGACGATGAAGACGGTGAAGACGATGAAGACGATGAAGACGAACGATGAAGACGATGAAGACGATGAAGACGATGAAGACGATGAAGACGATGAAGACGGTGAAGACGGTGAAGACGATGAAAACGATGAAGACGATGAAGACGATGAAGACAATAAAGACGATGAAAACGATGAAGACGATGAAGACGATGAAGACGATGAAGTCGATAAAGACGGTGGAGACGATGAAGACGATGAAGACGATGAAGACGATGAAGACGATGAAGACGAACGATGAAGACGAACGATGAAGACGATGAAGACGATGAAGACGATGAAGTCGATGAAGACGATGAAGACGATGAAGACGATGAAGACGATGAAGACGATGAAGACGAACGATGAAGACGATGAAGACGGTGAAGACGATGAAGACGATGAAGACGATGAAGACGATGAAGACGATGAAGACGATGAAGACGATGAAGACGGTGAAGACGATGAAGACGGTGAAGACGATGAAGACGATGAAGACGATGAAGACGATGAAGACGATGAAGACGGTGAAGACGATGAAGACGATGAAGACGGTGAAGACGATGAAGACGATGAAGACGATGAAGACGGTGAAGACGGTGAAGACGATGAAGACGGTGAAGACGGTGAAGACGATGAAGACGATGAAGACGATGAAGACGATGAAGACGATGAAGACGATAAAGACGATGAAGACGGTGAAGACGGTGAAGACGATGAAGACGATGAAGACGATGAAGACGATGAAGACGATAAAGACGAAAGATGAAGACGATGAAGACGATGGAGACGATGAAGACGATGAAAACGATGAAGACGGTGAAGACGATGAAGACGATGAAGACGATGAAGACGGTGAAGACGATGAAGACGATGAAGACGATGAAGACGGTGAAGACGGTGAAGACGATGAAGACGGTGAAGACGATGAAGACGATGAAGACGATGAAGACGATGAAGACGATGAAGACGATGAAGACGATAAAGACGATGAAGACGGTGAAGACGGTGAAGACGATGAAGACGATGAAGACGGTGAAGACGATGAAGACGATGAAGACGATGAAGACGATGAAGACGATAAAGACGATGAAGACGAAAGATGAAGACGATGAAGACGATGAAGACGATGAAGAAGATAAAGACGATGAAGACGGTGAAGACGGTGAAGACGATGAAGACGATGAAGACGGTGAAGACGGTGAAGACGATGAAGACGGTGAAGACGGTGAAGACGATGAAGACGATGAAGACGATGAAGACGATGAAGACGATGAAGACGATAAAGACGATGAAGACGGTGAAGACGGTGAAGACGATGAAGACGATGAAGACGATGAAGACGATGAAGACGATGAAGACGATGGAGACGATGAAGACGATGAAAACGATGAAGACGATGAAGACGATGAAGACGATGAAGACGATAAGACGATGAAGACGATAAAGACGATGAAGACGAAAGATGAAGACGATGAAGACGATGAAGACGATGAAGACGGTGAAGACGATGAAGACGATGAAGACGGTGAAGACGATGAAGACGATGAAGACGATGAAGACGGTGAAGACGGTGAAGACGATGAAGACGGTGAAGACGGTGAAGACGATGAAGACGATGAAGACGATGAAGACGATGAAGACAATGAAGACGATGAAAACGATGAAGACGATGAAGACGATGAAGACGATGAAGTCGATGAAGACGATGAAGACGATGAAAACGATGAAGACGATGAAGACGATGAAGACGATGAAGACGATGAAGACGAACGATGAAGACGATGAAAACGATGAAGACGATGAAGACGATGAAGACGATGAAGTCGATGAAGACGATGAAGACGATGAAAACGATGAAGACGATGAAGACGATGAAGACGATGAAGACGATGAAGACGAACGATGAAGACGATGAAGACGATGAAGACGATGGAGACGATGAAGACGATGAAGACGGTGAAGACGATGAACACGATGAAGACGAACGATGAAGACGATGAAGACGATGAAGACGATGAAGACGATGAAGACGATGAAGACGATGAAGACGGTGAAGACGATGAAGACGATGAAGACGATGAAGACGGTGAAGACGATGAAGACGATGAAGACGATGAAGACGATGAAGACGATGAAGACGATGAAGACGATGAAGACGATGAAGACGATGAAGACGATGAAGACGGTGAAGACGATGAAGACGATGAAGACGATGTAGACGATGAAGACGATGAAGACGATGAAGACGATGAAAACGATGAAGACGATGAAGACGATGAAGACGATGAAAACGATGAAGACGATGAAGACGATGAAGACGATGAAGACGATGAAGACGATGAAGACGATGAAGACGATGAAGACGATGAAGACGATGAAGACGGTGAAGACGGTGAAGACGATGAAGACGGTGAAGACGGTGAAGACGATGAAGACGATGAAGACGATGAAGACGATGAAGACAATGAAGACGATGAAAACGATGAAGACGATGAAGACGATGAAGACGATGAAGTCGATGAAGACGATGAAGACGATGAAAACGATGAAGACGATGAAGACGATGAAGACGATGAAGACGATGAAGACGAACGATGAAGACGATGGAGACGATGAAGACGATGAAGACGGTGAAGACGATGAAGACGATGAAGACGAACGATGAAGACGATGAAGACGATGAAGACGATGAAGACGATGAAGACGATGAAGACGATGAAGACGGTGAAGACGGTGAAGACGATGAAAACGATGAAGACGATGAAGACGATGAAGACAATAAAGACGATGAAAACGATGAAGACGATGAAGACGATGAAGACGATGAAGTCGATAAAGACGGTGGAGACGATGAAGACGATGAAGACGATGAAGACGATGAAGACGATGAAGACGAACGATGAAGACGAACGATGAAGACGATGAAGACGATGAAGACGATGAAGTCGATGAAGACGATGAAGACGATGAAGACGATGAAGACGATGAAGACGATGAAGACGAACGAGGAAGACGATGAAGACGGTGAAGACGATGAAGACGATGAAGACGATGAAGACGATGAAGACGATGAAGACGATGAAGACGATGAAGACGGTGAAGACGATGAAGACGGTGAAGACGATGAAGACGATGAAGACGGTGAAGACGATGAAGTCGATAAAGACGGTGGAGACGATGAAGACGATGAAGACGATGAAGACGATGAAGACGATGAAGACGAACGATGAAGACGAACGATGAAGACGATGAAGACGATGAAGACGATGAAGTCGATGAAGACGATGAAGACGATGAAGACGATGAAGACGATGAAGACGATGAAGACGAACGATGAAGACGATGAAGACGGTGAAGACGATGAAGACGATGAAGACGATGAAGACGATGAAGACGATGAAGACGATGAAGACGATGAAGACGGTGAAGACGATGAAGACGGTGAAGACGATGAAGACGATGAAGACGATGAAGACGATGAAGACGATGAAGACGGTGAAGACGATGAAGACGATGAAGACGGTGAAGACGATGAAGACGATGAAGACGATGAAGACGGTGAAGACGGTGAAGACGATGAAGACGGTGAAGACGGTGAAGACGATGAAGACGATGAAGACGATGAAGACGATGAAGACGATGAAGACGATAAAGACGATGAAGACGGTGAAGACGGTGAAGACGATGAAGACGATGAAGACGATGAAGACGATGAAGACGATGAAGACGGTGAAGACGATGAAGACGATGAAGACGATGAATACGGTGAAGACGGTGAAGACGATGAAAACGATGAAGACGATGAAGACGATGAAGACAATAAAGACGATGAAAACGATGAAGACGATGAAGACGATGAAGACGATGAAGTCGATAAAGACGGTGGAGACGATGAAGACGATGAAGACGATGAAGACGATGAAGACGAACGATGAAGACGAACGATGAAGACGATGAAGACGATGAAGACGATGAAGACGATGAAGTCGATAAAGACGGTGGAGACGATGAAGACGATGAAGACGATGAAGACGATGAAGACGAACGATGAAGACGAACGATGAAGACGATGAAGACGATGAAGACGATGAAGTCGATGAAGACGATGAAGACGATGAAGACGATGAAGACGATGAAGACGATGAAGACGAACGATGAAGACGATGAAGACGGTGAAGACGATGAAGACGATGAAGACGATGAAGACGATGAAGACGATGAAGACGATGAAGACGATGAAGACGGTGAAGACGATGAAGACGGTGAAGACGATGAAGACGATGAAGACGATGAAGACGATGAAGACGATGAAGACGGTGAAGACGATGAAGACGATGAAGACGGTGAAGACGATGAAGACGATGAAGACGATGAAGACGGTGAAGACGGTGAAGACGATGAAGACGGTGAAGACGGTGAAGACGATGAAGACGATGAAGACGATGAAGACGATGAAGACGATGAAGACGATAAAGACGATGAAGACGGTGAAGACGGTGAAGACGATGAAGACGATGAAGACGATGAAGACGATGAAGACGATGAAGACGGTGAAGACGATGAAGACGATGAAGACGAACGATGAAGACGATGAAGACGATGAAGACGATGAAGACGATGAAGACGATGAAGACGGTGAAGACGATGAAGACGGTGGAGACGATGAAGACGATGAAGACGATGTAGACGATGAAGACGATGAAGACGATGAAGACGATGAAAACGATGAAGACGATGAAGACGATGAAGACGATGAAAACGATGAAGACGATGAAGACGATGAAGACGATGAAGACGATGAAGACGATGAAGACGATAAAGACGAAAGATGAAGACGATGAAGACGAAAGATGAAGACGATGAAGACGATGGAGACGATGAAGACGATGAAAACGATGAAGACGGTGAAGACGATGAAGACGATGAAGACGGTGAAGACGATGAAGACGATGAAGACGATGAAGACGGTGAAGACGGTGAAGACGATGAAGACGGTGAAGACGGTGAAGACGATGAAGACGATGAAGACGATGAAGACGATGAAGACGATGAAGACGATAAAGACGATGAAGACGGTGAAGACGGTGAAGACGATGAAGACGATGAAGACGGTGAAGACGGTGAAGACGATGAAGACGGTGAAGACGGTGAAGACGATGAAGACGATGAAGACGATGAAGACGATGAAGACGATAAAGACGATGAAGACAGTGAAGACGGTGAAGACGATGAAGACGATGAAGACGATGAAGACGATGAAGACGATGAAGACGATGGAGACGATGAAGACGATGATAACGATGAAGACGATGAAGACGATGAAGACGATGAAGACGATGAAGACGATGAAGACGATAAAGACGATGAAGACGAAAGATGAAGACGATGAAGACGATGAAGACGATGAAGACGGTGAAGACGATGAAGACGATGAAGACGGTGAAGACGATGAAGACGATGAAGACGATGAAGACGATGAAGACGGTGAAGACGGTGAAGACGATGAAGACGGTGAAGACGGTGAAGACGATGAAGACGATGAAGACGATGAAGACGATGAAGACAATGAAGACGATGAAAACGATGAAGACGATGAAGACGATGAAGACGATGAAGTCGATGAAGACGATGAAGACGATGAAGACGATGAAGACGATGAAGACGATGAAGACGATGAAGACGATGAAGACGAACGATGAAGACGATGGAGACGATGAAGACGATGAAGACGGTGAAGACGATGAAGACGATGAAGACGAACGATGAAGACGATGAAGACGATGAAGACGATGAAGACGATGAAGACGATGAAGACGATGAAGACGGTGAAGACGATGAAGACGGTGGAGACGATGAAGACGATGAAGACGATGTAGACGATGAAGACGATGAAGACGATGAAGACGATGAAAACGATGAAGACGATGAAGTCGATGAAGACGGTGAAGACGATGAAGACGATGAAGACGATGAAGACGATGAAGACGAACGATGAAGACGATGGAGACGATGAAGACGATGAAGACGGTGAAGACGATGAAGACGATGAAGACGAACGATGAAGACGATGAAGACGATGAAGACGATGAAGACGATGAAGACGATGAAGACGATGAAGACGGTGAAGACGATGAAGACGGTGGAGACGATGAAGACGATGAAGACGATGTAGACGATGAAGACGATGAAGACGATGAAGACGATGAAAACGATGAAGACGATGAAGACGATGAAGACGATGAAGACGATGAAGACGATGAAAACGATGAAGACGATGAAGACGATGAAGACGATGAAGACGATGAAGACGAACGATGAAGACGATGGAGACGATGAAGACGATGAAGACGGTGAAGACGATGAAGACGATGAAGACGAACGATGAAGACGATGAAGACGATGAAGACGATGAAGACGATGAAGACGATGAAGACGATGAAGACGGTGAAGACGATGAAGACGGTGGAGACGATGAAGACGATGAAGACGATGTAGACGATGAAGACGATGAAGACGATGAAGACGATGAAAACGATGAAGACGATGAAGACGATGAAGACGATGAAAACGATGAAGACGATGAAGACGATGAAGACGATGAAGACGATGAAGACGATGAAGACGATGAAGACGATGAAGACGATGAAGACGATGAAGACGGTGAAGACGGTGAAGACGATGAAGACGGTGAAGACGGTGAAGACGATGAAGACGATGAAGACGATGAAGACGATGAAGACAATGAAGACGATGAAAACGATGAAGACGATGAAGACGATGAAGACGATGAAGTCGATGAAGACGATGAAGACGATGAAAACGATGAAGACGATGAAGACGATGATGACGATGAAGACGAACGATGAAGACGATGGAGACGATGAAGACGATGAAGACGGTGAAGACGATGAAGACGATGAAGACGAACGATGAAGACGATGAAGACGATGAAGACGATGAAGACGATGAAGACGATGAAGACGATGAAGACGGTGAAGACGGTGAAGACGATGAAAACGATGAAGACGATGAAGACGATGAAGACAATAAAGACGATGAAAACGATGAAGACGATGAAGACGATGAAGACGATGAAGTCGATAAAGACGGTGGAGACGATGAAGACGATGAAGACGATGAAGACGATGAAGACGATGAAGACGAACGATGAAGACGAACGATGAAGACGATGAAGACGATGAAGACGATGAAGTCGATGAAGACGATGAAGACGATGAAGACGATGAAGACGATGAAGACGATGAAGACGAACGATGAAGACGATGAAGACGGTGAAGACGATGAAGACGATGAAGACGATGAAGACGATGAAGACGATGAAGACGATGAAGACGATGAAGACGGTGAAGACGATGAAGACGGTGAAGACGATGAAGACGATGAAGACGGTGAAGACGGTGAAGACGATGAAGACGGTGAAGACGGTGAAGACGATGAAGACGATGAAGACGATGAAGACGATGAAGACGATGAAGACGATAAAGACGATGAAGACGGTGAAGACGGTGAAGACGATGAAGACGATGAAGACGATGAAGACGATGAAGACGATGAAGACGGTGAAGACGATGAAGACGATGAAGACGATGAAGACGGTGAAGACGGTGAAGACGATGAAAACGATGAAGACGATGAAGACGATGAAGACAATAAAGACGATGAAAACGATGAAGACGATGAAGACGATGAAGACGATGAAGTCGATAAAGACGGTGGAGACGATGAAGACGATGAAGACGATGAAGACGATGAAGACGAACGATGAAGACGAACGATGAAGACGATGAAGACGATGAAGACGATGAAGTCGATGAAGACGATGAAGACGATGAAGACGAAGGATGAAGACGATGAAGACGATGAAGACGATGAAGACGAACGATGAAGACGATGAAGACGGTGAAGACGATGAAGACGATGAAGACGATGAAGACGATGAAGACGATGAAGACGATGAAGACGATGAAGACGGTGAAGACGATGAAGACGGTGAAGACGATGAAGACGATGAAGACGATGAAGACGATGAAGACGATGAAGACGGTGAAGACGATGAAGACGATGAAGACGGTGAAGACGATGAAGACGATGAAGACGATGAAGACGGTGAAGACGGTGAAGACGATGAAGACGGTGAAGACGGTGAAGACGATGAAGACGATGAAGACGATGAAGACGATGAAGACGATGAAGACGATAAAGACGATGAAGACGGTGAAGACGGTGAAGACGATGAAGACGATGAAGACGATGAAGACGATGAAGACGATGAAGACGGTGAAGACGATGAAGACGATGAAGACGAACGATGAAGACGATGAAGACGATGAAGACGATGAAGACGATGAAGACGATGAAGACGATGAAGACGGTGAAGACGATGAAGACGGTGGAGACGATGAAGACGATGAAGACGATGAAGACAATGAAGACGATGAAAACGATGAAGACGATGAAGACGATGAAGACGATGAAGAAGATGAAGACGATGAAAACGATGAAGACGATGAAGACGATGAAGACGATGAAGACGATAAAGACGAAAGATGAAGACGATGAAGACGAAAGATGAAGACGATGAAGACGATGGAGACGATGAAGACGATGAAAACGATGAAGACGGTGAAGACGATGAAGACGATGAAGACGGTGAAGACGATGAAGACGATGAAGACGATGAAGACGGTGAAGACGGTGAAGACGATGAAGACGGTGAAGACGGTGAAGACGATGAAGACGATGAAGACGATGAAGACGATGAAGACGATGAAGACGATAAAGACGATGAAGACGGTGAAGACGGTGAAGACGATGAAGACGATGAAGACGGTGAAGACGGTGAAGACGATGAAGACGGTGAAGACGGTGAAGACGATGAAGACGATGAAGACGATGAAGACGATGAAGACGATAAAGACGATGAAGACAGTGAAGACGGTGAAGACGATGAAGACGATGAAGACGATGAAGACGATGAAGACGATGAAGACGATGGAGACGATGAAGACGATGAAGACGATGAAGACGATGAAGACGGTGAAGACGATGAAGACGGTGAAGACGATGAAGACGATGAAAACGATGAAGACGATGAAGACGATGAAGACGATGAAGACGATGAAGACGATGAAGACGATGAAGACGATGAAGACGATGAAGACGATGAAGACGGTGAAGACGGTGAAGACGATGAAGACGGTGAAGACGGTGAAGACGATGAAGACGATGAAGACGATGAAGACGATGAAGACAATGAAGACGATGAAAACGATGAAGACGATGAAGACGATGAAGACGATGAAGTCGATGAAGACGATGAAGACGATGAAAACGATGAAGACGATGAAGACGATGATGACGATGAAGACGAACGATGAAGACGATGGAGACGATGAAGACGATGAAGACGGTGAAGACGATGAAGACGATGAAGACGAACGATGAAGACGATGAAGACGATGAAGACGATGAAGACGATGAAGACGATGAAGACGATGAAGACGGTGAAGACGGTGAAGACGATGAAAACGATGAAGACGATGAAGACGATGAAGACAATAAAGACGATGAAAACGATGAAGACGATGAAGACGATGAAGACGATGAAGTCGATAAAGACGGTGGAGACGATGAAGACGATGAAGACGATGAAGACGATGAAGACGATGAAGACGAACGATGAAGACGAACGATGAAGACGATGAAGACGATGAAGACGATGAAGTCGATGAAGACGATGAAGACGATGAAGACGATGAAGACGATGAAGACGATGAAGACGAACGATGAAGACGATGAAGACGGTGAAGACGATGAAGACGATGAAGACGATGAAGACGATGAAGACGATGAAGACGATGAAGACGATGAAGACGGTGAAGACGATGAAGACGGTGAAGACGATGAAGACGATGAAGACGGTGAAGACGGTGAAGACGATGAAGACGGTGAAGACGGTGAAGACGATGAAGACGATGAAGACGATGAAGACGATGAAGACGATGAAGACGATAAAGACGATGAAGACGGTGAAGACGGTGAAGACGATGAAGACGATGAAGACGATGAAGACGATGAAGACGATGAAGACGGTGAAGACGATGAAGACGATGAAGACGATGAAGACGGTGAAGACGGTGAAGACGATGAAAACGATGAAGACGATGAAGACGATGAAGACAATAAAGACGATGAAAACGATGAAGACGATGAAGACGATGAAGACGATGAAGTCGATAAAGACGGTGGAGACGATGAAGACGATGAAGACGATGAAGACGATGAAGACGAACGATGAAGACGAACGATGAAGACGATGAAGACGATGAAGACGATGAAGTCGATGAAGACGATGAAGACGATGAAGACGAAGGATGAAGACGATGAAGACGATGAAGACGATGAAGACGAACGATGAAGACGATGAAGACGGTGAAGACGATGAAGACGATGAAGACGATGAAGACGATGAAGACGATGAAGACGATGAAGACGATGAAGACGGTGAAGACGATGAAGACGGTGAAGACGATGAAGACGATGAAGACGATGAAGACGATGAAGACGATGAAGACGGTGAAGACGATGAAGACGATGAAGACGGTGAAGACGATGAAGACGATGAAGACGATGAAGACGGTGAAGACGGTGAAGACGATGAAGACGGTGAAGACGGTGAAGACGATGAAGACGATGAAGACGATGAAGACGATGAAGACGATGAAGACGATAAAGACGATGAAGACGGTGAAGACGGTGAAGACGATGAAGACGATGAAGACGATGAAGACGATGAAGACGATGAAGACGGTGAAGACGATGAAGACGATGAAGACGAACGATGAAGACGATGAAGACGATGAAGACGATGAAGACGATGAAGACGATGAAGACGATGAAGACGGTGAAGACGATGAAGACGGTGGAGACGATGAAGACGATGAAGACGATGAAGACAATGAAGACGATGAAAACGATGAAGACGATGAAGACGATGAAGACGATGAAGAAGATGAAGACGATGAAAACGATGAAGACGATGAAGACGATGAAGACGATGAAGACGATAAAGACGAAAGATGAAGACGATGAAGACGAAAGATGAAGACGATGAAGACGATGGAGACGATGAAGACGATGAAAACGATGAAGACGGTGAAGACGATGAAGACGATGAAGACGGTGAAGACGATGAAGACGATGAAGACGATGAAGACGGTGAAGACGGTGAAGACGATGAAGACGGTGAAGACGGTGAAGACGATGAAGACGATGAAGACGATGAAGACGATGAAGACGATGAAGACGATAAAGACGATGAAGACGGTGAAGACGGTGAAGACGATGAAGACGATGAAGACGGTGAAGACGGTGAAGACGATGAAGACGGTGAAGACGGTGAAGACGATGAAGACGATGAAGACGATGAAGACGATGAAGACGATAAAGACGATGAAGACAGTGAAGACGGTGAAGACGATGAAGACGATGAAGACGATGAAGACGATGAAGACGATGAAGACGATGGAGACGATGAAGACGATGATAACGATGAAGACGATGAAGACGATGAAGACGATGAAGACGATGAAGACGATGAAGACGATAAAGACGATGAAGACGAAAGATGAAGACGAAAGATGAAGACGATGAAGACGATGAAGACGATGAAGACGGTGAAGACGATGAAGACGATGAAGACGGTGAAGACGATGAAGACGATGAAGACGATGAAGACGATGAAGACGGTGAAGACGGTGAAGACGATGAAGACGGTGAAGACGGTGAAGACGATGAAGACGATGAAGACGATGAAGACGATGAAGACAATGAAGACGATGAAAACGAACGATGAAGACGATGAAGACGATGAAGACGATGAAGACGATGAAGACGATGAAGACGGTGAAGACGATGAAGACGATGAAGACGAACGATGAAGACGATGAAGACGATGAAGACGATGAAGACGATGAAGACGATGAAGACGATGAAGACGGTGAAGACGGTGAAGACGATGAAAACGATGAAGACGATGAAGACGATGAAGACAATAAAGACGATGAAAACGATGAAGACGATGAAGACGATGAAGACGATGAAGTCGATAAAGACGATGAAGACGATGAAGACGAACGATGAAGACGAACGATGAAGACGATGAAGACGATGAAGACGATGAAGTCGATGAAGACGATGAAGACGATGAAGACGATGAAGACGATGAAGACGAACGATGAAGACGATGAAGACGGTGAAGACGATGAAGACGATGAAGACGATGAAGACGATGAAGACGATGAAGACGATGAAGACGATGAAGACGATGAAGACGATGAAGACGAACGATGAAGACGAACGATGAAGACGATGAAGACGATGAAGACGATGAAGTCGATGAAGACGATGAAGACGATGAAGACGATGAAGACGATGAAGACGATGAAGACGAACGATGAAGACGATGAAGACGGTGAAGACGATGAAGACGATGAAGACGATGAAGACGATGAAGACGATGAAGACGATGAAGACGATGAAGACGGTGAAGACGATGAAGACGGTGAAGACGATGAAGACGATGAAGACGATGAAGACGATGAAGACGATGAAGACGGTGAAGACGATGAAGACGATGAAGACGGTGAAGACGATGAAGACGATGAAGACGATGAAGACGGTGAAGACGGTGAAGACGATGAAGACGGTGAAGACGGTGAAGACGATGAAGACGATGAAGACGATGAAGACAATAAAGACGATGAAAACGATGAAGACGATGAAGACGATGAAGTCGATAAAGACGGTGGAGACGATGAAGACGATGAAGACGATGAAGACGATGAAGACGATGAAGACGAACGATGAAGACGAACGATGAAGACGATGAAGACGATGAAGACGATGAAGTCGATGAAGACGATGAAGACGATGAAGACGATGAAGACGATGAAGACGATGAAGACGAACGATGAAGACGATGAAGACGGTGAAGACGATGAAGACGATGAAGACGATGAAGACGATGAAGACGATGAAGACGATGAAGACGATGAAGACGGTGAAGACGATGAAGACGGTGAAGACGATGAAGACGATGAAGACGATGAAGACGATGAAGACGATGAAGACGGTGAAGACGATGAAGACGATGAAGACGGTGAAGACGATGAAGACGATGAAGACGATGAAGACGGTGAAGACGGTGAAGACGATGAAGACGGTGAAGACGGTGAAGACGATGAAGACGATGAAGACGATGAAGACGATGAAGACGATGAAGACGATAAAGACGATGAAGACGGTGAAGACGGTGAAGACGATGAAGACGATGAAGACGATGAAGACGATGAAGACGATGAAGACGGTGAAGACGATGAAGACGATGAAGACGATGAAGACGGTGAAGACGGTGAAGACGATGAAAACGATGAAGACGATGAAGACGATGAAGACAATAAAGACGATGAAAACGATGAAGACGATGAAGACGATGAAGACGATGAAGTCGATAAAGACGGTGGAGACGATGAAGACGATGAAGACGATGAAGACGATGAAGACGAACGATGAAGACGAACGATGAAGACGATGAAGACGATGAAGACGATGAAGTCGATGAAGACGATGAAGACGATGAAGACGATGAAGACGATGAAGACGATGAAGACGAACGATGAAGACGAACGATGAAGACGATGAAGACGATGAAGACGGTGAAGACGATGAAGACGATGAAGACGATGAAGACGATGAAGACGATGAAGACGATGAAGACGATGAAGACGGTGAAGACGATGAAGACGATGAAGACGATGAAGACGGTGAAGACGGTGAAGACGATGAAGACGGTGAAGACGGTGAAGACGATGAAGACGATGAAGACGATGAAGACGATGAAGACGATGAAGACGATAAAGACGATGAAGACGGTGAAGACGGTGAAGACGATGAAGACGATGAAGACGATGAAGACGATGAAGACGATGAAGACGGTGAAGACGATGAAGACGAACGATGAAGACGATGAAGACGATGAAGACGATGAAGACGATGAAGACGATGAAGACGATGAAGACGGTGAAGACGATGAAGACGGTGGAGACGATGAAGACGATGAAGACGATGTAGACGATGAAGACGATGAAGACGATGAAGACGATGAAAACGATGAAGACGATGAAGACGATGAAGACGATGAAAACGATGAAGACGATGAAGACGATGAAGACGATGAAGACGATGAAGACGATGAAGACGATAAAGACGAAAGATGAAGACGATGAAGACGAAAGATGAAGACGATGAAGACGATGGAGACGATGAAGACGATGAAAACGATGAAGACGGTGAAGACGATGAAGACGATGAAGACGGTGAAGACGATGAAGACGATGAAGACGATGAAGACGGTGAAGACGGTGAAGACGATGAAGACGGTGAAGACGGTGAAGACGATGAAGACGATGAAGACGATGAAGACGATGAAGACGATGAAGACGATAAAGACGATGAAGACGGTGAAGACGGTGAAGACGATGAAGACGATGAAGACGGTGAAGACGGTGAAGACGATGAAGACGGTGAAGACGGTGAAGACGATGAAGACGATGAAGACGATGAAGACGATGAAGACGATAAAGACGATGAAGACAGTGAAGACGGTGAAGACGATGAAGACGATGAAGACGATGAAGACGATGAAGACGATGAAGACGATGGAGACGATGAAGACGATGATAACGATGAAGACGATGAAGACGATGAAGACGATGAAGACGATGAAGACGATGAAGACGATAAAGACGATGAAGACGAAAGATGAAGACGATGAAGACGATGAAGACGATGAAGACGGTGAAGACGATGAAGACGATGAAGACGGTGAAGACGATGAAGACGATGAAGACGATGAAGACGATGAAGACGGTGAAGACGGTGAAGACGATGAAGACGGTGAAGACGATGAAGACGATGAAGACGGTGAAGACGGTGAAGACGATGAAGACGGTGAAGACGGTGAAGACGATGAAGACGATGAAGACGATGAAGACGATGAAGACGATAAAGACGATGAAGACAGTGAAGACGGTGAAGACGATGAAGACGATGAAGACGATGAAGACGATGAAGACGATGAAGACGATGGAGACGATGAAGACGATGATAACGATGAAGACGATGAAGACGATGAAGACGATGAAGACGATGAAGACGATGAAGACGATAAAGACGATGAAGACGAAAGATGAAGACGATGAAGACGATGAAGACGATGAAGACGGTGAAGACGATGAAGACGATGAAGACGGTGAAGACGATGAAGACGATGAAGACGATGAAGACGATGAAGACGGTGAAGACGGTGAAGACGATGAAGACGGTGAAGACGGTGAAGACGATGAAGACGATGAAGACGATGAAGACGATGAAGACAATGAAGACGATGAAAACGAACGATGAAGACGATGAAGACGATGAAGACGATGAAGACGATGAAGACGATGAAGACGGTGAAGACGATGAAGACGATGAAGACGAACGATGAAGACGATGAAGACGATGAAGACGATGAAGACGATGAAGACGATGAAGACGATGAAGACGGTGAAGACGGTGAAGACGATGAAAACGATGAAGACGATGAAGACGATGAAGACAATAAAGACGATGAAAACGATGAAGACGATGAAGACGATGAAGACGATGAAGTCGATAAAGACGGTGGAGACGATGAAGACGATGAAGACGATGAAGACGATGAAGACGATGAAGACGAACGATGAAGACGAACGATGAAGACGATGAAGACGATGAAGACGATGAAGTCGATGAAGACGATGAAGACGATGAAGACGATGAAGACGATGAAGACGATGAAGACGAACGATGAAGACGATGAAGACGGTGAAGACGATGAAGACGATGAAGACGATGAAGACGATGAAGACGATGAAGACGATGAAGACGATGAAGACGGTGAAGACGATGAAGACGGTGAAGACGATGAAGACGATGAAGACGATGAAGACGATGAAGACGATGAAGACGGTGAAGACGATGAAGACGATGAAGACGGTGAAGACGATGAAGACGATGAAGACGATGAAGACGGTGAAGACGGTGAAGACGGTGAAGACGATGAAGACGATGAAGACGATGAAGACGATGAAGACAATGAAGACGATGAAAACGAACGATGAAGACGATGAAGACGATGAAGACGATGAAGACGATGAAGACGATGAAGACGGTGAAGACGATGAAGACGATGAAGACGAACGATGAAGACGATGAAGACGATGAAGACGATGAAGACGATGAAGACGATGAAGACGATGAAGACGGTGAAGACGGTGAAGACGATGAAAACGATGAAGACGATGAAGACGATGAAGACAATAAAGACGATGAAAACGATGAAGACGATGAAGACGATGAAGACGATGAAGTCGATAAAGACGGTGGAGACGATGAAGACGATGAAGACGATGAAGACGATGAAGACGATGAAGACGAACGATGAAGACGAACGATGAAGACGATGAAGACGATGAAGACGATGAAGTCGATGAAGACGATGAAGACGATGAAGACGATGAAGACGATGAAGACGATGAAGACGAACGATGAAGACGATGAAGACGGTGAAGACGATGAAGACGATGAAGACGATGAAGACGATGAAGACGATGAAGACGATGAAGACGATGAAGACGGTGAAGACGATGAAGACGGTGAAGACGATGAAGACGATGAAGACGATGAAGACGATGAAGACGATGAAGACGGTGAAGACGATGAAGACGATGAAGACGGTGAAGACGATGAAGACGATGAAGACGATGAAGACGGTGAAGACGGTGAAGACGGTGAAGACGATGAAGACGGTGAAGACGGTGAAGACGATGAAGACGATGAAGACGATGAAGACAATAAAGACGATGAAAACGATGAAGACGATGAAGACGATGAAGTCGATAAAGACGGTGGAGACGATGAAGACGATGAAGACGATGAAGACGATGAAGACGATGAAGACGAACGATGAAGACGAACGATGAAGACGATGAAGACGATGAAGACGATGAAGTCGATGAAGACGATGAAGACGATGAAGACGATGAAGACGATGAAGACGATGAAGACGAACGATGAAGACGATGAAGACGGTGAAGACGATGAAGACGATGAAGACGGTGAAGACGATGAAGACGATGAAGACGATGAAGACGATGAAGACGGTGAAGACGATGAAGACGGTGAAGACGATGAAGACGATGAAGACGATGAAGACGATGAAGACGATGAAGACGGTGAAGACGATGAAGACGATGAAGACGGTGAAGACGATGAAGACGATGAACACGATGAAGACGGTGAAGACGGTGAAGACGATGAAGACGGTGAAGACGGTGAAGACGATGAAGACGATGAAGACGATGAAGACGATGAAGACGATGAAGACGATAAAGACGATGAAGACGGTGAAGACGGTGAAGACGATGAAGACGATGAAGACGATGAAGACGATGAAGACGATGAAGACGGTGAAGACGATGAAGACGATGAAGACGATGAAGACGGTGAAGACGGTGAAGACGATGAAAACGATGAAGACGATGAAGACGATGAAGACGGTGAAGACGATGAAGACGATGAAGACGATAAAGACGATGAAGACGGTGAAGACGGTGAAGACGATAAAGACGATGAAGACGATGAAGACGATGAAGACGATGAAGACGGTGAAGACGATGAAGACGAACGATGAAGACGATGAAGACGATGAAGACGATGAAGACGATGAAGACGATGAAGACGATGAAGACGGTGAAGACGATGAAGACGGTGGAGACGATGAAGACGATGAAGACGATGTAGACGATGAAGACGATGAAGACGATGAAGACGATGAAAACGATGAAGACGATGAAGACGATGAAGACGATGAAAACGATGAAGACGATGAAGACGATGAAGACGATGAAGACGATGAAGACGATGAAGACGATAAAGACGAAAGATGAAGACGATGAAGACGAAAGATGAAGACGATGAAGACGATGGAGACGATGAAGACGATGAAAACGATGAAGACGGTGAAGACGATGAAGACGATGAAGACGGTGAAGACGATGAAGACGATGAAGACGATGAAGACGGTGAAGACGGTGAAGACGATGAAGACGGTGAAGACGGTGAAGACGATGAAGACGATGAAGACGATGAAGACGATGAAGACGATGAAGACGATAAAGACGATGAAGACGGTGAAGACGGTGAAGACGATGAAGACGATGAAGACGGTGAAGACGGTGAAGACGATGAAGACGGTGAAGACGGTGAAGACGATGAAGACGATGAAGACGATGAAGACGATGAAGACGATGAAGACGATGAAGACGATGGAGACGATGAAGACGATGATAACGATGAAGACGATGAAGACGATGAAGACGATGAAGACGATGAAGACGATGAAGACGATAAAGACGATGAAGACGAAAGATGAAGACGATGAAGACGATGAAGACGATGAAGACGGTGAAGACGATGAAGACGATGAAGACGGTGAAGACGATGAAGACGATGAAGACGATGAAGACGATGAAGACGGTGAAGACGGTGAAGACGATGAAGACGGTGAAGACGATGAAGACGATGAAGACGGTGAAGACGGTGAAGACGATGAAGACGGTGAAGACGGTGAAGACGATGAAGACGATGAAGACGATGAAGACGATGAAGACGATAAAGACGATGAAGACAGTGAAGACGGTGAAGACGATGAAGACGATGAAGACGATGAAGACGATGAAGACGATGAAGACGATGGAGACGATGAAGACGATGATAACGATGAAGACGATGAAGACGATGAAGACGATGAAGACGATGAAGACGATGAAGACGATAAAGACGATGAAGACGAAAGATGAAGACGATGAAGACGATGAAGACGATGAAGACGGTGAAGACGATGAAGACGATGAAGACGGTGAAGACGATGAAGACGATGAAGACGATGAAGACGATGAAGACGGTGAAGACGGTGAAGACGATGAAGACGGTGAAGACGGTGAAGACGATGAAGACGATGAAGACGATGAAGACGATGAAGACAATGAAGACGATGAAAACGAACGATGAAGACGATGAAGACGATGAAGACGATGAAGACGATGAAGACGATGAAGACGGTGAAGACGATGAAGACGATGAAGACGAACGATGAAGACGATGAAGACGATGAAGACGATGAAGACGATGAAGACGATGAAGACGATGAAGACGGTGAAGACGGTGTAGACGATGAAAACGATGAAGACGATGAAGACGATGAAGACAATAAAGACGATGAAAACGATGAAGACGATGAAGACGATGAAGACGATGAAGTCGATAAAGACGGTGGAGACGATGAAGACGATGAAGACGATGAAGACGATGAAGACGATGAAGACGAACAATGAAGACGAACGATGAAGACGATGAAGACGATGAAGACGATGAAGTCGATGAAGACGATGAAGACGATGAAGACGATGAAGACGATGAAGACGATGAAGACGAACGATGAAGACGATGAAGACGGTGAAGACGATGAAGACGATGAAGACGATGAAGACGATGAAGACGATGAAGACGATGAAGACGATGAAGACGGTGAAGACGATGAAGACGGTGAAGACGATGAAGACGATGAAGACGATGAAGACGATGAAGACGATGAAGACGGTGAAGACGATGAAGACGATGAAGACGGTGAAGACGATGAAGACGATGAAGACGATGAAGACGGTGAAGACGGTGAAGACGATGAAGACGATGAAGACGATGAAGACGATGAAGACGATGAAGACGATGAAGACAATAAAGACGATGAAAACGATGAAGACGATGAAGACGATGAAGTCGATAAAGACGGTGGAGACGATGAAGACGATGAAGACGATGAAGACGATGAAGACAATAAAGACGATGAAAACGATGAAGACGATGAAGACGATGAAGTCGATAAAGACGGTGGAGACGATGAAGACGATGAAGACGATGAAGACGATGAAGACGATGAAGACGAACGATGAAGACGAACGATGAAGACGATGAAGACGATGAAGACGATGAAGTCGATGAAGACGATGAAGACGATGAAGACGATGAAGACGATGAAGACGATGAAGACGAACGATGAAGACGATGAAGACGGTGAAGACGATGAAGACGATGAAGACGATGAAGACGATGAAGACGATGAAGACGATGAAGACGATGAAGACGGTGAAGACGATGAAGACGGTGAAGACGATGAAGACGATGAAGACGATGAAGACGATGAAGACGATGAAGACGGTGAAGACGATGAAGACGATGAAGACGGTGAAGACGATGAAGACGATGAAGACGATGAAGACGGTGAAGACGGTGAAGACGATGAAGACGGTGAAGACGGTGAAGACGATGAAGACGATGAAGACGATGAAGACGATGAAGACGATGAAGACGATAAAGACGATGAAGACGGTGAAGACGGTGAAGACGATGAAGACGATGAAGACGATGAAGACGATGAAGACGATGAAGACGGTGAAGACGATGAAGACGATGAAGACGATGAAGACGGTGAAGACGGTGAAGACGATGAAAACGATGAAGACGATGAAGACGATGAAGACAATAAAGACGATGAAAACGATGAAGACGATGAAGACGATGAAGACGATGAAGTCGATAAAGACGGTGGAGACGATGAAGACGATGAAGACGATGAAGACGATGAAGACGAACGATGAAGACGAACGATGAAGACGATGAAGACGATGAAGACGATGAAGTCGATGAAGACGATGAAGACGATGAAGACGGTGAAGACGATGAAGACGATGAAGACGATGAAGACGAACGATGAAGACGATGAAGACGGTGAAGACGATGAAGACGATGAAGACGATGAAGACGATGAAGACGATGAAGACGATGAAGACGATGAAGACGGTGAAGACGATGAAGACGGTGAAGACGATGAAGACGATGAAGACGATGAAGACGATGAAGACGATGAAGACGGTGAAGACGATGAAGACGATGAAGACGGTGAAGACGATGAAGACGATGAAGACGATGAAGACGGTGAAGACGGTGAAGACGATGAAGACGGTGAAGACGGTGAAGACGATGAAGACGATGAAGACGATGAAGACGATGAAGACGATGAAGACGATAAAGACGATGAAGACGGTGAAGACGGTGAAGACGATGAAGACGATGAAGACGATGAAGACGATGAAGACGATGAAGACGGTGAAGACGATGAAGACGAACGATGAAGACGATGAAGACGATGAAGACGATGAAGACGATGAAGACGATGAAGACGATGAAGACGATGAAGACGATGAAGACGATGAAGACGGTGGAGACGATGAAGACGATGAAGACGATGAAGACGATGAAGACGATGAAGACGAACGATGAAGACGAACGATGAAGACGATGAAGACGATGAAGACGATGAAGTCGATGAAGACGATGAAGACGATGAAGACGATGAAGACGATGAAGACGATGAAGACGAACGATGAAGACGATGAAGACGGTGAAGACGATGAAGACGATGAAGACGATGAAGACGATGAAGACGATGAAGACGATGAAGACGATGAAGACGGTGAAGACGATGAAGACGGTGAAGACGATGAAGACGATGAAGACGATGAAGACGATGAAGACGATGAAGACGGTGAAGACGATGAAGACGATGAAGACGGTGAAGACGATGAAGACGATGAAGACGATGAAGACGGTGAAGACGGTGAAGACGATGAAGACGGTGAAGACGGTGAAGACGATGAAGACGATGAAGACGATGAAGACAATAAAGACGATGAAAACGATGAAGACGATGAAGACGATGAAGTCGATAAAGACGGTGGAGACGATGAAGACGATGAAGACGATGAAGACGATGAAGACGATGAAGACGATGAAGACGAACGATGAAGACGAACGATGAAGACGATGAAGACGATGAAGACGATGAAGTCGATGAAGACGATGAAGACGATGAAGACGATGAAGACGATGAAGACGATGAAGACGAACGATGAAGACGATGAAGACGGTGAAGACGATGAAGACGATGAAGACGATGAAGACGATGAAGACGATGAAGACGATGAAGACGGTGAAGACGATGAAGACGGTGAAGACGATGAAGACGATGAAGACGATGAAGACGATGAAGACGATGAAGACGGTGAAGACGATGAAGACGATGAAGACGGTGAAGACGATGAAGACGATGAAGACGATGAAGACGGTGAAGACGGTGAAGACGATGAAGACGGTGAAGACGGTGAAGACGATGAAGACGATGAAGACGATGAAGACGATGAAGACGATGAAGACGATAAAGACGATGAAGACGGTGAAGACGGTGAAGACGATGAAGACGATGAAGACGATGAAGACGATGAAGACGATGAAGACGGTGAAGACGATGAAGACGATGAAGACGATGAAGACGGTGAAGACGGTGAAGACGATGAAAACGATGAAGACGATGAAGACGATGAAGACAATAAAGACGATGAAAACGATGAAGACGATGAAGACGATGAAGACGATGAAGTCGATAAAGACGGTGGAGACGATGAAGACGATGAAGACGATGAAGACGATGAAGACGAACGATGAAGACGAACGATGAAGACGATGAAGACGGTGAAGACGATGAAGTCGATGAAGACGATGAAGACGATGAAGACGATGAAGACGATGAAGACGATGAAGACGAACGATGAAGACGATGAAGACGGTGAAGACGATGAAGACGATGAAGACGATGAAGACGATGAAGACGATGAAGACGATGAAGACGATGAAGACGGTGAAGACGATGAAGACGGTGAAGACGATGAGGACGATGAAGACGATGAAGACGATGAAGACGATGAAAACGGTGAAGACGATGAAGACGATGAAGACGATGAAGACGGTGAAGACGAACGATGAAGAAGATGAAGACGGTGAAGACGATGAAGACGATGAAGACGATGAAGACGATAAAGACGATGAAGACGGTGAAGACGGTGAAGACGATGAAGACGATGAAGACGATGAAGACGATGAAGACGATGAAGACGGTGAAGACGATGAAGACGAACGATGAAGACGATGAAGACGATGAAGACGATGAAGACGATGAAGACGATGAAGACGATGAAGACGGTGAAGACGATGAAGACGGTGGAGACGATGAAGACGATGAAGACGATGTAGACGATGAAGACGATGAAGACGATGAAGACGATGAAAACGATGAAGACGATGAAGACGATGAAGACGATGAAAACGATGAAGACGATGAAGACGATGAAGACGATGAAGACGATGAAGACGATGAAGACGATAAAGACGAAAGATGAAGACGATGAAGACGAAAGATGAAGACGATGAAGACGATGGAGACGATGAAGACGATGAAGACGATGAAGACGGTGAAGACGGTGAAGACGATGAAGACGGTGAAGACGGTGAAGACGATGAAGACGATGAAGACGATGAAGACGATGAAGACGATGAAGACGATTAAGACGATGAAGACGGTGAAGACGGTGAAGACGATGAAGACGATGAAGACGGTGAAGACGATGAAGACGATGAAGACGGTGAAGACGGTGAAGACGATGAAGACGATGAAGACGATGAAGACGATGAAGACGATAAAGACGATGAAGACAGTGAAGACGGTGAAGACGATGAAGACGATGAAGACGATGAAGACGATGAAGACGATGAAGACGATGGAGACGATGAAGACGATGATAACGATGAAGACGATGAAGACGATGAAGACGATGAAGACGATGAAGACGATGAAGACGATGAAGACGATGAAGACGATGAAGACGGTGAAGACGATGAAGACGGTGAAGACGATGAAGACGATGAAGACGATGAAGACGATGAAGACGATGAAGACGGTGAAGACGATGAAGACGATGAAGACGGTGAAGACGATGAAGACGATGAAGACGATGAAGACGGTGAAGACGGTGAAGACGATGAAGACGGTGAAGACGGTGAAGACGATGAAGACGATGAAGACGATGAAGACGATGAAGACGATGAAGACGATAAAGACGATGAAGACGGTGAAGACGGTGAAGACGATGAAGACGATGAAGACGATGAAGACGATGAAGACGATGAAGACGGTGAAGACGATGAAGACGAACGATGAAGACGATGAAGACGATGAAGACGATGAAGACGATGAAGACGATGAAGACGATGAAGACGATGTAGACGATGAAGACGATGAAGACGATGAAGACGATGAAAACGATGAAGACGATGAAGACGATGAAGACGATGAAAACGATGAAGACGATGAAGACGATGAAGACGATGAAGACGATGAAGACGATGAAGACGATAAAGACGAAAGATGAAGACGATGAAGACGAAAGATGAAGACGATGAAGACGATGGAGACGATGAAGACGATGAAAACGATGAAGACGGTGAAGACGATGAAGACGATGAAGACGGTGAAGACGATGAAGACGATGAAGACGATGAAGACGGTGAAGACGGTGAAGACGATGAAGACGGTGAAGACGGTGAAGACGATGAAGACGATGAAGACGATGAAGACGATGAAGACGATGAAGACGATAAAGACGATGAAGACGGTGAAGACGGTGAAGACGATGAAGACGATGAAGACGGTGAAGACGGTGAAGACGATGAAGACGGTGAAGACGGTGAAGACGATGAAGACGATGAAGACGATGAAGACGATGAAGACGATAAAGACGATGAAGACAGTGAAGACGGTGAAGACGATGAAGACGATGAAGACGATGAAGACGATGAAGACGATGAAGACGATGGAGACGATGAAGACGATGATAACGATGAAGACGATGAAGACGATGAAGACGATGAAGACGATGAAGACGATGAAGACGATAAAGACGATGAAGACGAAAGATGAAGACGATGAAGACGATGAAGACGATGAAGACGGTGAAGACGATGAAGACGATGAAGACGGTGAAGACGATGAAGACGATGAAGACGATGAAGACGATGAAGACGGTGAAGACGGTGAAGACGATGAAGACGGTGAAGACGGTGAAGACGATGAAGACGATGAAGACGATGAAGACGATGAAGACAATGAAGACGATGAAAACGATGAAGACGATGAAGACGATGAAGACGATGAAGTCGATGAAGACGATGAAGACGATGAAAACGATGAAGACGATGAAGACGATGAAGACGATGAAGACGATGAAGACGAACGATGAAGACGATGGAGACGATGAAGACGATGAAGACGGTGAAGACGATGAAGACGATGAAGACGAACGATGAAGACGATGAAGACGATGAAGACGATGAAGACGATGAAGACGATGAAGATGATGAAGACGGTGAAGACGATGAAGACGGTGGAGACGATGAAGACGATGAAGACGATGAAGACGATGAAGACGATGAAGACGATGAAGACGATGAAGACGAACGATGAAGACGATAAAGACGGTGAAGACGATGAAGACGGTGAAGACGATGAAGACGATAAAGACGGTGAAGACGATGAAGACGGTGAAGACGATGAAGACGGTGAAGACGGTGAAGACGAACGATGAAGACGATGAAGACGATGAAGACGGTGAAGACGATGAAGACGATGAAGACGGTGAAGACGATGAAGACGATGAAGACGATGAAGACGGTGAAGACGAACGATGAAGACGATCAAGACGGTGAAGACGATGAAGACGGTGAAGACGGTGAAGACGATGAAGACGATGAAGACGATGAAGACGATGAAGACGATGAAGTCGATGAAGACGATGAAGACGATGAAGACGATGAAGACGATAAAGACGGTGGAGACGATGAAGACGATGAAGACGATGAAAACGATGAAGACGATGAAGACGATGAAGACGATAAAGACGAAAGATGAAGACGATGAAGACGAAAGATGAAGACGATGTAGACGATGAAGACGATGAAGACGGTGAAGACGATGAAGACGATGAAGACGGTGAAGACGATGAAGACGATGAAGACGATGAAGACGGTGAAGACGGTGAAGACGATGAAGACGGTGAAGACGGTGAAGACGATGAAGACGATGAAGACGATGAAGACGATGAAGACGGTGAAGACGATGAAGACGAACGATGAAGACGATGAAGACGATGAAGACGATGAAGACGATGAAGACGATGAAGACGATGAAGACGGTGAAGACGATGAAGACGGTGGAGACGATGAAGACGATGAAGACGATGTAGACGATGAAGACGATGAAGACGATGAAGACGATGAAAACGATGAAGACGATGAAGACGATGAAGACGATGAAAACGATGAAGACGATGAAGACGATGAAGACGATGAAGACGATGAAGACGATAAAGACGAAAGATGAAGACGATGAAGACGAAAGATGAAGACGATGAAGACGATGGAGACGATGAAGACGATGAAAACGATGAAGACGGTGAAGACGATGAAGACGATGAAGACGGTGAAGACGATGAAGACGATGAAGACGATGAAGACGGTGAAGACGGTGAAGACGATGAAGACGGTGAAGACGGTGAAGACGATGAAGACGATGAAGACGATGAAGACGATGAAGACGATGAAGACGATAAAGACGATGAAGACGGTGAAGACGGTGAAGACGATGAAGACGATGAAGACGGTGAAGACGGTGAAGACGATGAAGACGGTGAAGACGGTGAAGACGATGAAGACGATGAAGACGATGAAGACGATGAAGACGATAAAGACGATGAAGACAGTGAAGACGGTGAAGACGATGAAGACGATGAAGACGATGAAGACGATGAAGACGATGAAGACGATGGAGACGATGAAGACGATGATAACGATGAAGACGATGAAGACGATGAAGACGATGAAGACGATGAAGACGATGAAGACGATGAAGACGATAAAGACGATGAAGACGAAAGATGAAGACGATGAAGACGATGAAGACGGTGAAGACGATGAAGACGATGAAGACGGTGAAGACGATGAAGACGATGAAGACGATGAAGACGATGAAGACGGTGAAGACGGTGAAGACGATGAAGACGGTGAAGACGGTGAAGACGATGAAGACGATGAAGACGATGAAGACGATGAAGACAATGAAGACGATGAAAACGATGAAGACGATGAAGACGATGAAGACGATGAAGTCGATGAAGACGATGAAGACGATGAAAACGATGAAGACGATGAAGACGATGAAGACGATGAAGACGATGAAGACGAACGATGAAGACGATGGAGACGATGAAGACGATGAAGACGGTGAAGACGATGAAGACGATGAAGACGAACGATGAAGACGATGAAGACGATGAAGACGATGAAGACGATGAAGACGATGAAGACGATGAAGACGGTGAAGACGATGAAGACGGTGGAGACGATGAAGACGATGAAGACGATGTAGACGATGAAGACGATGAAAACGATGAAGACGATGAAAACGATGAAGACGATGAAGTCGATGAAGACGGTGGAGACGATGAAGACGAAAGATGAAGACGATGAAGACGAAAGATGAAGACGATGTAGACGATGAAGACGATGAAGACGGTGAAGACGATGAAGACGATGAAGACGGTGAAGACGATGAAGACGATGAAGACGATGAAGACGATGAAGACGATGAAGACGATGAAGTCGGTGAAGACGATGAAGACGATGAAGACGATGAAGACGGTGAAGACGATGAAGTCGATGAAGACGGTGAAGACGGTGAAGACGATGAAGACGGTGAAGACGGTGAAGACGGTGAAGACGGTGAAGACGATGAAGACGGTGAAGACGGTGAAGACGATGAAGACGATGAAGACGATGAAGACGATGAAGACAATGAAGACGATGAAAACGATGAAGACGATGAAGACGATGAAGACGATGAAGTCGATGAAGACGATGAAGACGATGAAAACGATGAAGACGATGAAGACGATGAAGACGATGAAGACGATGAAAACGAACGATGAAGACGATGAAGACGATGAAGACGATGAAGACGATGAAGACGATGAAGACGATGAAGACGGTGAAGACGATGAAGACGAAAGATGAAGACGATGAAGACGAAAGATGAAGACGATGTAGACGATGAAGACGATGAAGACGGTGAAGACGATGAAGACGATGAAGACGGTGAAGACGATGAAGACGATGAAGACGATGAAGACGGTGAAGACGGTGAAGACGATGAAGACGGTGAAGACGGTGAAGACGATGAAGACGATGAAGACGATGAAGACGATGAAGACAATGAAGACGATGAAAACGATGAAGACGATGAAGACGATGAAGACGATGAAGTCGATGAAGACGATGAAGACGATGAAAACGATGAAGACGATGAAGACGATGAAGACGATGAAGACGATGAAAACGAACGATGAAGACGATGAAGACGATGAAGACGATGAAGACGATGAAGACGATGAAGACGATGAAGACGGTGAAGACGATGAAGACGGTGGAGACGATGAAGACGATGAAGACGATGTAGACGATGAAGACGATGAAGACGATGAAGACGATGAAAACGATGAAGACGATGAAGACGATGAAGACGATGAAAACGATGAAGACGATGAAGACGATGAAGACGATGAAGACGATGAAGACGATGAAGACGATGAAGACGATGAAGACGATGAAGACGATGAAGACGGTGAAGACGGTGAAGACGATGAAGACGGTGAAGACGGTGAAGACGATGAAGACGATGAAGACGATGAAGACGATGAAGACAATGAAGACGATGAAAACGATGAAGACGATGAAGACGATGAAGACGATGAAGTCGATGAAGACGATGAAGACGATGAAAACGATGAAGACGATGAAGACGATGAAGACGATGAAGACGATGAAGACGAACGATGAAGACGATGGAGACGATGAAGACGATGAAGACGGTGAAGACGATGAAGACGATGAAGACGAACGATGAAGACGATGAAGACGATGAAGACGATGAAGACGATGAAGACGATGAAGACGATGAAGACGATGAAGACGGTGAAGACGATGAAGACGGTGGAGACGATGAAGACGATGAAGACGATGTAGACGATGAAGACGATGAAGACGATGAAGACGATGAAAACGATGAAGACGATGAAGACGATGAAGACGATGAAAACGATGAAGACGATGAAGACGATGAAGACGATGAAGACGATGAAGACGAAAGATGAAGACGATGAAGACGAAAGATGAAGACGATGTAGACGATGAAGACGATGAAGACGGTGAAGACGATGAAGACGATGAAGACGGTGAAGACGATGAAGACGATGAAGACGATGAAGACGGTGAAGACGGTGAAGACGATGAAGACGGTGAAGACGGTGAAGACGATGAAAACGATGAAGACGATGAAGACGATGAAGACAATGAAGACGATGAAAACGATGAAGACGATGAAGACGATGAAGACGATGAAGTCGATGAAGACGATGAAGACGATGAAAACGATGAAGACGATGAAGACGATGAAGACGATGAAGACGATGAAGACGAACGATGAAGACGATGGAGACGATGAAGACGATGAAGACGGTGAAGACGATGAAGACGATGAAGACGAACGATGAAGACGATGTAGACGATGAAGACGATGAAGACGATGAAGACGATGAAAACGATGAAGACGATGAAGACGATGAAGACGATGAAGACGATGAAGACGAACGATGAAGACGATGAAGACGATGAAGACGATGAAGACGATGAAGACGGTGAAGACGGTGAAGACGATGAAAACGATGAAGACGATGAAGACGATGAAGACAATGAAGACGATGAAAACGATGAAGACGATGAAGACGATGAAGACGATGAAGTCGATGAAGACGGTGGAGACGATAAAGACGATGAAGACGATGAAGACGATGAAGACGATAAAGACGATGAAGACGGTGAAGACGGTGAAGACGATGAAGACGATGAAGACGATGAAGACGATGAAGACGATGAAGACGATGAAGACGATGGAGACGAAGAAGACGATGAAAACGATGAAGACGATGAAGACGATGAAGACGATGAAAACGATGAAGACGATGAAGACGATAAAGACGAAAAATGAAGACGATGAAGACGAAAGATGAAGACGATGAAGACGATGAAGACGGTGAAGACGATGAAGACGATGAAGACGGTGAAGACGATGAAGACGATGAAGACGATGAAGACGATGAAGACGGTGGTGACGGTGAAGACGATGAAGACGGTGAAGACGGTGAAGACGATGAAGACGATGAAGACGATGAAGACGATGAAGACAATGAAGACGATGAAAACGATGAAGACGATGAAGACGATGAAGACGATGAAGACGATGAAGACGATGAAGACGATGAAAACGATGAAGACGATGAAGACGATGAAGACGATGAAGACGAACGATGAAGACGATGGAGACGATGAAGACGATGAAGACGGTGAAGACGATGAAGACGATGAAGACGATGAATACGATGAAGACGATGAAGACGGTGAAGACGGTGAAGACGATGAAGACGATGAAGACGAACGATGAAGACGATGAAGACGATGAAAACGATGAAGACGATGAAGACGGTGGAGACGATGAAGACGATGAAGACGATGTAGACGATGAAGACGATGAAGACGATGAAGACGATGAAGACGATGAAGACGATAAAGACGAAAGATGAAGACGATGAAGACGAAAGATGAAGACGATGTAGACGATGAAGACGATGAAGACGGTGAAGACGATGAAGACGATGAAGACGGTGAAGACGATGAAGACGATGAAGACGATGAAGACGGTGAAGACGGTGAAGACGATGAAGACGGTGAAGACGGTGAAGACGATGAAGACGATGAAGACGATGAAGACAATGAAGACGATGAAAACGATGAAGACGATGAAGACGATGAAGACGATGAAGTCGATGAAGACGATGAAGACGATGAAAACGATGAAGACGATGAAGACGATGAAGACGATGAAGACGATGAAGACGATGAAGACGAACGATGAAGACGATGGAGACGATGAAGACGATGAAGACGGTGAAGACGATGAAGACGATGAAGACGAACGATGAAGACGATGTAGACGATGAAGACGATGAAGACGATGAAGACGATGAAGACGATGAAGACGATGAAGACGATGAAGACGATGAAGACGATGAAAACGATGAAGACGATGAAGACGATGAAGACGATGAAGACGATGAAGACGAACGATGAAGACGATGGAGACGATGAAGACGATGAAGACGATGAAGACGATAAAGACGAAAGATGAAGACGATGAAGACGAAAGATGAAGACGATGAAGACGATGAAGACGATGAAGACGGTGAAGACGTTGAAGACGATGAAGACGGTGAAGACGATGAAGACGATGAAGACGATGAAGATGATGAAGACGGTGAAGACGGTGAAGACGATGAAGACGGTGAAGACGGTGAAGACGATGAAGACGATGAAGACGATGAAGACGATGAAGACAATGAAGACGATGAAAACGATGAAGACGATGAAGACGATGAAGACGATGAAGTCGATGAAGACGATGAAGACGATGAAAACGATGAAGACGATGAAGACGATGAAGACGATGAAGACGATGAAGACGATGAAGACGATGAAGACGAACGATGAAGACGATGGAGACGATGAAGACGATGAAGACGGTGAAGACGATGAAGACGATGAAGACGAACGATGAAGACGATGAAGACGGTGAAGACGATGAAGACGGTGGAGACGATGAAGACGATGAAGACGATGAAGACGATGAAGACGGTGAAGACGATGAAGACGGTGGAGACGATGAAGACGATGAAGACGATGAAGACGATGAAAACGATGAAGACGATGAAGACGATGAAGACGATGAAGACGATGAAGACGAACGATGAAGACGATGGAGACGATGAAGACGATGAAGACGATGAAGACGATGAAGACGAACGATGAAGACGATGAAGACGATGAAGACGATGAAGACGATGAAGACGGTGAAGACGGTGAAGACGATGAAAACGATGAAGACGATGAAGACGATGAAGACGATGAAGACAATGAAGACGATGAAAACGATGAAGACGATGAAGACGATGAAGACGATGAAGTCGATGAAGACGGTGGAGACGATGAAGACGATGAAGACGATGAAGACGATGAAGACGATGAAGACGAACGATGAAGACGATGAAGACGAGGAAGACGATGAAGACGATGAAGTCGATGAAGACGATGAAGACGATGAAGACGATGAAGACGATGAAGACGATGAAGACGATGAAGACGAACGATGAAGACGATGAAGACGGTGAAGACGATGAAGACGATGAAGACGATGAAGACGATGAAGACGATGAAGACGATGAAGACGATGAAGACGGTGAAGACGATGAAGACGTTGAAGACGAAAGATGAAGACGATGAAGACGATGAAGACGATGAAGACGATGAAGACGGTGAAGACGATGAAGACGATGAAGACGGTGAAGACGATGAAGACGATGAAGACGATGAAGACGATGAAGACGATGAAGACGATGAAGACGATGAAGACGATGAAGACGATGAAGACAATGAAGACGATAAAGACGATGAAGACGGTGAAGACGGTGAAGACGATGAAGACGATGAAGACGATGAAGACGGTGAAGACGGTGAAGACGGTGAAATACGATGAAGACGATGAAGACGATGAAGACGATGAAGACGATGAAGACGATGAAGACGATGAAGACGATGAAGACGATAAAGACGAAAGATGAAGACGATGAAGACGAAAGATGAAGACGATGTAGACGATGAAGACGATGAAGACGGTGAAGACGATGAAGACGATGAAGACGGTGAAGACGATGAAGACGATGAAGACGATGAAGACGGTGAAGACGGTGAAGACGATGAAGACGGTGAAGACGGTGAAGACGATGAAGACGATGAAGACGATGAAGACGATGAAGACAATGAAGACGATGAAAACGATGAAGACGATGAAGACGATGAAGACGATGAAGTCGATGAAGACTATGAAGACGATGAAAACGATGAAGACGATGAAGACGATGAAGACGATGAAGACGATGAAGACGAACGATGAAGACGATGGAGACGATGAAGACGATGAAGACGGTGAAGACGATGAAGACGATGAAGACGAACGATGAAGACGATGAAGACGATGAAGACGATGAAGACGATGAAGACGGTGAAGACGGTGAAGACGATGAAAACGATGAAGACGATGAAGACGATGAAGACGATGAAGTCGATGAAGACGGTGGAGACGATGAAGACGATGAAGACGATGAAGACGATAAAGACGATGAAGACGGTGAAGACGGTGAAGACGATGAAGACGATGAAGACGATGAAGACGATGAAGACGATGAAGACGATGAAGACGATGAAGACGATGAAGACGATAAAGACGAAAGATGAAGACGATGAAGACGAAAGATGAAGACGATGAAGACGATGAAGACGATGAAGACGGTGAAGACGTTGAAGACGATGAAGACGGTGAAGACGATGAAGACGATGAAGACGATGAAGACGATGAAGACGGTGAAGACGGTGAAGACGATGAAGACGATGAAGACGATGAAGACGATGAAGACAATGAAGACGATGAAAACGATGAAGACGATGAAGACGATGAAGACGATGAAGTCGATGAAGACGATGAAGACGATGAAAACGATGAAGACGATGAAGACGATGAAGACGATGAAGACGATGAAGACGAACGATGAAGACGATGGAGACGATGAAGACGATGAAGACGGTGAAGACGATGAAGACGATGAAGACGAACGATGAAGACGATGAAGACGATGAATACGATGAAGACGATGAAGACGGTGAAGACGATGAAGACGGTGGAGACGATGAAGACGATGAAGACGATGTAGACGATGAAGACGATGAAGACGATGAAGACGATGAAAACGATGAAGACGATGAAGACGATGAAGACGATGAAGACGATGAAGACGAACGATGAAGACGATGGAGACGATGAAGACGATGAAGACGATGAAGACGATGAAGACGAACGATGAAGACGATGAAGACGAACGATGAAGACGATGGAGACGATGAAGACGATGAAGACGATGAAGACGAACGATGAAGACGATGAAGACGATGAATACGATGAAGACGATGAAGACGATGTAGACGATGAAGACGATGAAGACGATGAAGACGATGAAGACGATGAAGACGATGAAGACGATGAAGACGATAAAGACGAAAGATGAAGACGATGAAGACGAAAGATGAAGACGATGTAGACGATGAAGACGATGAAGACGGTGAAGACGATGAAGACGATGAAGACGGTGAAGACGATGAAGACGATGAAGACGATGAAGACGGTGAAGACGGTGAAGACGATGAAGACGGTGAAGACGGTGAAGACGATGAAGACGATGAAGACGATGAAGACGATGAAGACAATGAAGACGATGAAAACGATGAAGACGATGAAGACGATGAAGACGATGAAGTCGATGAAGACGATGAAGACGATGAAAACGATGAAGACGATGAAGACGATGAAGACGATGAAGACGATAAAGACGATGAAGACGAACGATGAAGACGATGGAGACGATGAAGACGATGAAGACGGTGAAGACGATGAAGACGATGAAGACGAACGATGAAGACGATGTAGACGATGAAGACGATGAAGACGATGAAGACGATGAAAACGATGAAGACGATGAAGACGATGAAGACGATGAAGACGATGAAGACGAACGATGAAGACGATGAAGACGATGAAGACGATGAAGACGATGAAGACGGTGAAGACGGTGAAGACGATGAAAACGATGAAGACGATGAAGACGATGAAGACGGTGAAGACGGTGAAGACGATGAAGACGATGAAAACGATGAAGACGATGAAGACGATGAAGACGATGAAGTCGATGAAGACGGTGGAGACGATGAAGACGATGAAGACGATGAAGACGATGAAGACGATAAAGACGATGAAGACGGTGAAGACGGTGAAGACGATGAAGACGATGAAGACGATGAAGACGATGAAGACGATGAAGACGATGAAGACGATGGAGACGAAGAAGACGATGAAAACGATGAAGACGATGAAGACGATGAAGACGATGAAGACGATGAAGACGATGAAGACGATAAAGACGAAAGATGAAGACGATGAAGACGAAAGATGAAGACGATGAAGACGATGAAGACGATGAAGACGGTGAAGACGTTGAAGACGATGAAGACGGTGAAGACGATGAAGACGATGAAGACGATGAAGATGATGAAGACGGTGAAGACGGTGAAGACGATGAAGACGGTGAAGACGGTGAAGACGATGAAGACGATGAAGACGATGAAGACGATGAAGACAATGAAGACGATGAAAACGATGAAGACGATGAAGACGATGAAGACGATGAAGTCGATGAAGACGATGAAGACGATGAAAACGATGAAGACGATGAAGACGATGAAGACGATGAAGACGATGAAGACGAACGATGAAGACGATGGAGACGATGAAGACGATGAAGACGGTGAAGACGATGAAGACGATGAAGACGAACGATGAAGACGATGAAGACGATGAATACGATGAAGACGATGAAGACGGTGAAGACGATGAAGACGGTGGAGACGATGAAGACGATGAAGACGGTGAAGACGATGAAGACGATGAAGACGATGAAGACGATGAAGACGATGAAGACGAACGATGAAGACGATGAAGACGATGAATACGATGAAGACGATGAAGACGATGAATACGATGAAGACGATGAAGACGATGAAGACGATGAAGTCGATGAAGACGGTGGAGACGATGAAGACGGTGAAGACGATGAAGACGGTGAAGTCGATGAAGACGATGAAGTCGATGAAGACGGTGGAGACGATGAAGACGGTGAAGACGATGAAGACGGTGGAGACGATGAAGACGATGAAGACGATGAAGACGATGAAGACGATGAAAACGATGAAGACGATGAAGACGATGAAGACGATGAAGACGGTGAAGACGGTGGAGACGATGTAGACGATGAAGACGATGAAGACGATGAAGACGATGAAGACGATGAAAACGATGAAGACGATGAAGACGATGAAGACGATGAAGACGGTGAAGACGATGAAGACGATGAAGACGATGAAGACGATGAAGACGAACGATGAAGACGATGGAGACGATGAAGACGATGAAGACGATGAAGACGATGAAGACGAACGATGAAGACGATGAAGACGATGAAGACGATGAAGACGATGAAGACGGTGAAGACGGTGAAGACGATGAAAACGATGAAGACGATGAAGACGATGAAGACGATGAAGACAATGAAGACGATGAAAACGATGAAGACGATGAAGACGATGAAGACGATGAAGTCGATGAAGACGGTGGAGACGATGAAGACGATGAAGACGATGAAGACGATGAAGACGATGAAGACGAACGATGAAGACGATGAAGACGAGGAAGACGATGAAGACGATGAAGTCGATGAAGACGATGAAGACGATGAAGACGATGAAGACGATGAAGACGATGAAGACGATGAAGACGAACGATGAAGACGATGAAGACGGTGAAGACGATGAAGACGATGAAGACGATGAAGACGATGAAGACGATGAAGACGATGAAGACGATGAAGACGGTGAAGACGATGAAGACGTTGAAGACGAAAGATGAAGACGATGAAGACGATGAAGACGATGAAGACGATGAAGACGGTGAAGACGATGAAGACGATGAAGACGGTGAAGACGATGAAGACGATGAAGACGATGAAGACGATGAAGACGATGAAGACGATGAAGACGATGAAGACGATGAAGACGATGAAGACGGTGAAGACGATGAAGACGGTGGAGACGATGTAGACGATGAAGACGATGAAGACGATGAAGACGATGAAAACGATGAAGACGATGAAGACGATGAAGACGATGAAGACGATGAAGACGATGAAGACGAACGATGAAGACGATGGAGACGATGAAGACGATGAAGACGATGAAGACGATGAAGACGAACGATGAAGACGATGAAGACGATGAAGACGATGAAGACGATGAAGACGGTGAAGACGGTGAAGACGATGAAAACGATGAAGACGATGAAGACGATGAAGACGATGAAGACAATGAAGACGATGAAAACGATGAAGACGATGAAGACGATGAAGACGATGAAGTCGATGAAGACGGTGGAGACGATGAAGACGATGAAGACGATGAAGACGATGAAGACGATGAAGACGAACGATGAAGACGATGAAGACGAGGAAGACGATGAAGACGATGAAGTCGATGAAGACGATGAAGACGATGAAGACGATGAAGACGATGAAGACGATGAAGACGATGAAGACGAACGATGAAGACGATGAAGACGGTGAAGACGATGAAGACGATGAAGACGATGAAGACGATGAAGACGATGAAGACGATGAAGACGATGAAGACGGTGAAGACGATGAAGACGTTGAAGACGAAAGATGAAGACGATGAAGACGATGAAGACGATGAAGACGATGAAGACGGTGAAGACGATGAAGACGATGAAGACGGTGAAGACGATGAAGACGATGAAGACGATGAAGACGATGAAGACGATGAAGACGATGAAGACGATGAAGACGATGAAGACGATGAAGACAATGAAGACGATAAAGACGATGAAGACGGTGAAGACGGTGAAGACGATGAAGACGATGAAGACGATGAAGACGGTGAAGACGGTGAAGACGGTGAAATACGATGAAGACGATGAAGACGATGAAGACGATGAAGACGATGAAGACGATGAAGACGATGAAGACGATGAAGACGATAAAGACGAAAGATGAAGACGATGAAGACGAAAGATGAAGACGATGTAGACGATGAAGACGATGAAGACGGTGAAGACGATGAAGACGATGAAGACGATGAAGACGATGAAGACGATGAAGACGATGAAGACGGTGAAGACGGTGAAGACGATGAAGACGGTGAAGACGGTGAAGACGATGAAGACGATGAAGACGATGAAGACGATGAAGACAATGAAGACGATGAAAACGATGAAGACGATGAAGACGATGAAAACGATGAAGACGATGAAGACGATGAAGACGATGAAGACGATGAAGACGAACGATGAAGACGATGGAGACGATGAAGACGATGAAGACGAACGATGAAGACGATGTAGACGATGAAGACGATGAAGACGATGAAGACGGTGAAGACGATGAAGACGATGAAGACGAACGATGAAGACGATGAAGACGATGAAGACGATGAAGACGATGAAAACGATGAAGACGATGAAGACGATGAAGACGATGAAGACGATGAAGACGAACGATGAAGACGATGAAGACGATGAAGACGATGAAGACGATGAAGACGGTGAAGACGGTGAAGACGATGAAAACGATGAAGACGATGAAGACGATGAAGACAATGAAGACGATGAAAACGATGAAGACGATGAAGACGATGAAGACGATGAAGTCGATGAAGACGGTGGAGACGATGAAGACGATGAAGACGATGAAGACGATAAAGACGATGAAGACGGTGAAGACGGTGAAGACGATGAAGACGATGAAGACGATGAAGACGATGAAGACGATGAAGACGATGAAGACGATGGAGACGAAGAAGACGATGAAAACGATGAAGACGATGAAGACGATGAAGACGATGAAGACGATGAAGACGATGAAGACGATAAAGACGAAAGATGAAGACGATGAAGACGAAAGATGAAGACGATGAAGACGATGAAGACGATGAAGACGGTGAAGACGTTGAAGACGATGAAGACGGTAAAGACGATGAAGACGATGAAGACGATGAAGACGATGAAGACGGTGAAGACGGTGAAGACGATGAAGACGATGAAGACGATGAAGACGATGAAGACAATGAAGACGATGAAAACGATGAAGACGATGAAGACGATGAAGACGATGAAGTCGATGAAGACGATGAAGACGATGAAAACGATGAAGACGATGAAGACGATGAAGACGATGAAGACGATGAAGACGAACGATGAAGACGATGGAGACGATGAAGACGATGAAGACGGTGAAGACGATGAAGACGATGAAGACGAACGATGAAGACGATGAAGACGATGAATACGATGAAGACGATGAAGACGGTGAAGACGATGAAGACGATGAAGACGATGAAGACGATGAAGACGATGAAGACGATGAAGACGATGAAAACGATGAAGACGATGAAGACGATGAAGACGATGAAGACGATGAAGACGAACGATGAAGACGATGGAGACGATGAAGACGATGAAGACGATGAAGACGATGAAGACGAACGATGAAGACGATGAAGACGATGAAGACGATGAAGACGATGAAGACGGTGAAGACGGTGAAGACGATGAAAACGATGAAGACGATGAAGACGATGAAGACGATGAAGTCGATGAAGACGATGAAGACGATGAAGACGATGAAGACGATGAAGACGAACGATGAAGACGATGAAGACGAGGAAGACGATGAAGACGATGAAGTCGATGAAGACGATGAAGACGATGAAGACGATGAAGACGATGAAGACGATGAAGACGATGAAGACGAACGATGAAGACGATGAAGACGGTGAAGACGATGAAGACGATGAAGACGATGAAGACGATGAAGACGATGAAGACGATGAAGACGATGAAGACGATGAAGACGGTGAAAACGATGAAGACGGTGAAGACGATGAAGACGATGAAGACGATGAAGACGATGAAGACGATGAAGACGGTGAAGACGATGAAGACGATGAAGACGGTGAAGACGATGAAGACGATGAAGACGATGAAGACGATGAAGACGATGAAGACGATGAAGACGATGAAGACGATGAAGACGATGCAGACAATGAAGACGATAAAGACGATGAAGACGGTGAAGACGGTGAAGACGATGAAGACGATGAAGACGATGAAGACGGTGAAGACGGTGAAGACGGTGAAATACGATGAAGACGATGAAGACGATGAAGACGATGAAGACGATGAAGACGATGAAGACGATGAAGACGATAAAGACGAAAGATGAAGACGATGAAGACGAAAGATGAAGACGATGAAGACGATGAAGACGGTGAAGACGATGAAGACGATGAAGACGGTGAAGACGATGAAGACGATGAAGACGATGAAGACGATGAAGACGGTGAAGACGGTGAAGACGATGAAGACGGTGAAGACGGTGAAGACGATGAAGACGATGAAGACGATGAAGACGATGAAGACGATGAAGACGATGAAGACGGTGAAGACGGTGAAGACGATGAAAACGATGAAGACGATGAAGACGATGAAGACAATGAAGACGATGAAAACGATGAAGACGATGAAGACGATGAAGACGATGAAGTCGATGAAGACGGTGGAGACGATGAAGACGATGAAGACGATGAAGACGATAAAGACGATGAAGACGATGAAGACGGTGAAGACGGTGAAGACGATGAAGACGATGAAGACGATGAAGACGATGAAGACGATGAAGACGATGAAGACGATGGAGACGAAGAAGACGATGAAAACGATGAAGACGATGAAGACGATGAAGACGATGAAGACGATGAAGACGATGAAGACGATAAAGACGAAAGATGAAGACGATGAAGACGAAAGATGAAGACGATGAAGACGATGAAGACGATGAAGACGGTGAAGACGTTGAAGACGATGAAGACGGTGAAGACGATGAAGACGATGAAGACGATGAAGACGATGAAGACGGTGAAGACGGTGAAGACGATGAAGACGATGAAGACGATGAAGACGATGAAGACAATGAAGACGATGAAAACGATGAAGACGATGAAGACGATGAAGACGATGAAGTCGATGAAGACGATGAAGACGATGAAAACGATGAAGACGATGAAGACGATGAAGACGATGAAGACGATGAAGACGAACGATGAAGACGATGAAGACGATGAAGACGATGAAGACGGTGAAGACGATGAAGACGGTGAAGACGATGAAGACGATGAAGACGATGAAGACGATGAAGTCGATGAAGACGGTGGAGACGATGAAGACGATGAAGACGATGAAGACGATGAAGACGGTGAAGACGATGAAGACGATGAAGACGAACGATGAAGACGATGAAGACGATGAATACGATGAAGACGGTGAAGACGATGAAGACGGTGGAGACGATGAAGACGATGAAGACGATGTAGACGATGAAGACGATGAAGACGATGAAGACGATGAAAACGATGAAGACGATGAAGACGATGAAGACGATGAAGACGATGAAGACGAACGATGAAGACGATGGAGACGATGAAGACGATGAAGACGATGAAGACGATGAAGACGAACGATGAAGACGATGAAGACGATGAAGACGATGAAGACGATGAAGACGGTGAAGACGGTGAAGACGATGAAAACGATGAAGACGATGAAGACGATGAAGACAATGAAGACGATGAAAACGATGAAGACGATGAAGACGATGAAGACGATGAAGTCGATGAAGACGGTGGAGACGATGAAGACGATGAAGACGATGAAGACGATGAAGACGATGAAGACGATGAAGACGAACGATGAAGACGATGAAGACGAGGAAGACGATGAAGACGATGAAGTCGATGAAGACGATGAAGACGATGAAGACGATGAAGACGATGAAGACGATGAAGACGATGAAGACGATGAAGACGAACGATGAAGACGATGAAGACGGTGAAGACGATGAAGACGATGAAGACGATGAAGACGATGAAGACGATGAAGACGATGAAGACGATGAAGACGATGAAGACGGTGAAAACGATGAAGACGGTGAAGACGATGAAGACGATGAAGACGATGAAGACGATGAAGACGATGAAGACGGTGAAGACGATGAAGACGATGAAGACGGTGAAGACGATGAAGACGATGAAGACGATGAAGACGATGAAGACGATGAAGACGATGAAGACGATGAAGACGATGAAGACGATGCAGACAATGAAGACGATAAAGACGATGAAGACGGTGAAGACGGTGAAGACGATGAAGACGATGAAGACGATGAAGACGGTGAAGACGGTGAAGACGGTGAAATACGATGAAGACGATGAAGACGATGAAGACGATGAAGACGATGAAGACGATGAAGACGATGAAGACGATAAAGACGAAAGATGAAGACGATGAAGACGAAAGATGAAGACGATGAAGACGATGAAGACGGTGAAGACGATGAAGACGATGAAGACGGTGAAGACGATGAAGACGATGAAGACGATGAAGACAGTGAAGACGATGAAGACGATGAAGACGATGAAGACGATGAAGACGATGAAGACGGTGAAGACGGTGAAGACGATGAAGACGGTGAAGACGGTGAAGACGATGAAGACGATGAAGACGATGAAGACGATGAAGACAATGAAGACGATGAAAACGATGAAGACGATGAAGACGATGAAGACGATGAAGTCGATGAAGACGATGAAGACGATGAAAACGATGAAGACGATGAAGACGATGAAGACGATGAAGACGATGAAGACGAACGATGAAGACGATGGAGACGATGAAGACGATGAAGACGGTGAAGACGATGAAGACGATGAAGACGAACGATGAAGACGATGAAGACGATGAATACGATGAAGACGGTGAAGACGATGAAGACGGTGGAGACGATGAAGACGATTAAGACGATGTAGACGATGAAGACGATGAAGACGATGAAGACGATGAAAACGATGAAGACGATGAAGACGATGGAGACGATGAAGACGATGAAGACGAACGATGAAGACGATGAAGACGAACGATGAAGACGATGAAGACGATGAAGACGATGAAGACGATGAAGACAGTGAAGACGGTGAAGACGATGAAAACGATGAAGACGATGAAGACGATGAAAACGATGAAGACGATGAAGACGATGAAGTCGATGAAGACGGTGGAGACGATGAAGACGATGAAGACGATGAAGACGATGAAGACGATGAAGACGATGAAGACGATGAAGACGATGAAGTCGATGAAGACGATGAAGACGATGAAGACGATGAAGACGATGAAGACGATGAAGACGAACGATGAAGACGATGAAGACGGTGAAGACGATGAAGACGATGAAGACGATGAAGACGATGAAGACGATGAAGACGATGAAGACGATGAAGACGATGAAGACGGTGAAGACGATGAAGACGGTGAAGACGATGAAGACGATGAAGACGATGAAGACGATGAAGACGATGAAGACGGTGAAGACGATGAAGACGATGAAGACGGTGAAGACGATGAAGACGATGAAGACGATGAGGACGATGAAGACGATGAAGACGATAAAGACGAAAGATGAAGACGATGAAGACGATGGAGACGATGAAGACGATGAAGACGATGGAGACGATGAAGACGATGAAAACGATGAAGACGATGAAGACGATGAAGACGATGAAGACGAAAGATGAAGACGATGTAGACGATGAAGACGATGAAGACGGTGAAGACGATGAAGACGATGAAGACGGTGAAGACGATGAAGACGATGAAGACGATGAAGACGGTGAAGACGGTGAAGACGATGAAGACGGTGAAGACGGTGAAGACGATGAAGACGATGAAGACGATGAAGACGATGAAGACAATGAAGACGATGAAAACGATGAAGACGATGAAGACGATGAAGACGATGAAGTCGATGAAGACTATGAAGACGATGAAAACGATGAAGACGATGAAGACGATGAAGACGATGAAGACGATGAAGACGAACGATGAAGACGATGGAGACGATGAAGACGATGAAGACGATGAAGACGATGAAAACGATGAAGACGATGAAGACGATGAAGACGATGAAGACGATGAAGACGAACGATGAAGACGATGAAGACGATGAAGACGATGAAGACGATGAAGACGGTGAAGACGGTGAAGACGATGAAAACGATGAAGACGATGAAGACGATGAAGACAATGAAGACGATGAAAACGATGAAGACGATGAAGACGATGAAGACGATGAAGTCGATGAAGACGGTGGAGACGATGAAGACGATGAAGACGATGAAGACGATAAAGACGATGAAGACGGTGAAGACGGTGAAGACGATGAAGACGATGAAGACGATGAAGACGATGAAGACGATGAAGACGATGAAGACGATGGAGACGAAGAAGACGATGAAAACGATGAAGACGGTGAAGACGATGAAGACGATGAAGACGATGAAGACGATGAAGACGATGAAGACGATGAAGACGATAAAGACGAAAGATGAAGACGATGAAGACGAAAGATGAAGACGATGAAGACGATGAAGACGATGAAGACGGTGAAGACGTTGAAGACGATGAAGACGGTGAAGACGATGAAGACGATGAAGACGATGAAGACGATGAAGACGGTGAAGACGGTGAAGACGATGAAGACGATGAAGACGATGAAGACGATGAAGACAATGAAGACGATGAAAACGATGAAGACGATGAAGACGATGAAGACGATGAAGTCGATGAAGACGATGAAGACGATGAAAACGATGAAGACGATGAAGACGATGAAGACGATGAAGACGATGAAGACGAACGATGAAGACGATGGAGACGATGAAGACGATGAAGACGGTGAAGACGATGAAGACGATGAAGACGAACGATGAAGACGATGAAGACGATGAATACGATGAAGACGATGAAGACGGTGAAGACGATGAAGACGGTGGAGACGATGAAGACGATGAAGACGATGTAGACGATGAAGACGATGAAGACGATGAAGACGATGAAAACGATGAAGACGATGAAGACGATGAAGACGATGAAGACGATGAAGACGATGAAGACGATGAAGACGATGAAGATGATGAAGACGATGAAGACGATGAAGACGAACGATGAAGACGATGGAGACGATGAAGACGATGAAGACGATGAAGACGATGAAGACGAACGATGAAGACGATGAAGACGATGAAGACGATGAAGACGATGAAGACGGTGAAGACGGTGAAGACGATGAAAACGATGAAGACGATGAAGACGATGAAGACGATGAAGACAATGAAGACGATGAAAACGATGAAGACGATGAAGACGATGAAGACGATGAAGTCGATGAAGACGGTGGAGACGATGAAGACGATGAAGACGATGAAGACGATGAAGACGATGAAGACGATGAAGACGAACGATGAAGACGATGAAGACGAGGAAGACGATGAAGACGATGAAGTCGATGAAGACGATGAAGACGATGAAGACGATGAAGACGATGAAGACGATGAAGACGATGAAGACGAACGATGAAGACGATGAAGACGGTGAAGACGATGAAGACGATGAAGACGATGAAGACGATGAAGACGATGAAGACGATGAAGACGATGAAGACGATGAAGACGGTGAAAACGATGAAGACGGTGAAGACGATGAAGACGATGAAGACGATGAAGACGATGAAGACGATGAAGACGGTGAAGACGATGAAGACGATGAAGACGGTGAAGACGATGAAGACGATGAAGACGATGAAGACGATGAAGACGATGAAGACGATGAAGACGATGAAGACGATGAAGACGATGCAGACAATGAAGACGATAAAGACGATGAAGACGGTGAAGACGGTGAAGACGATGAAGACGATGAAGACGATGAAGACGGTGAAGACGGTGAAGACGGTGAAATACGATGAAGACGATGAAGACGATGAAGACGATGAAGACGATGAAGACGATGAAGACGATGAAGACGATAAAGACGAAAGATGAAGACGATGAAGACGAAAGATGAAGACGATGAAGACGATGAAGACGGTGAAGACGATGAAGACGATGAAGACGGTGAAGACGATGAAGACGATGAAGACGATGAAGACGATGAAGACGGTGAAGACGGTGAAGACGATGAAGACGGTGAAGACGGTGAAGACGATGAAGACGATGAAGACGATGAAGACGATGAAGACAATGAAGACGATGAAAACGATGAAGACGATGAAGACGATGAAGACGATGAAGTCGATGAAGACGAACGATGAAGACGATGAAGACGATGAAGACGATGAAGACGATGAAAACGATGAAGACGATGAAGACGATGAAGACGATGAAGACGATGAAGACGAACGATGAAGACGATGGAGACGATGAAGACGATGAAGACGGTGAAGACGATGAAGACGATGAAGACGAACGATGAAGACGATGAAGACGATGAATACGATGAAGACGATGAAGACGGTGAAGACGATGAAGACGGTGGAGACGATGAAGACGATGAAAACGATGAAGACGATGAAGACGATGAAGACGATGAAGACGATGAAGACGAACGATGAAGACGATGGAGACGATGAAGACGATGAAGACGATGAAGACGATGAAGACGATGAAGACGATGAAGACGAACGATGAAGACGATGGAGACGATGAAGACGATGAAGACGATGAAGACGATGAAGACGATGAAAACGATGAAGACGATGAAGACGATGAAGACGATGAAGACGATGAAGACGAACGATGAAGACGATGGAGACGATGAAGACGATGAAGACGATGAAGACGATGAAGACGAACGATGAAGACGATGAAGACGATGAAGACGATGAAGACGATGAAGACAGTGAAGACGGTGAAGACGATGAAAACGATGAAGACGATGAAGACGATGAAAACGATGAAGACGATGAAGACGATGAAGTCGATGAAGACGGTGGAGACGATGAAGACGATGAAGACGATGAAGACGATGAAGACGATGAAGACGATGAAGTCGATGAAGACGATGAAGACGATGAAGACGATGAAGACGATGAAGACGATGAAGACGAACGATGAAGACGATGAAGACGGTGAAGACGATGAAGACGATGAAGACGATGAAGACGATGAAGACGATGAAGACGATGAAGACGATGAAGACGATGAAGACGGTGAAGACGATGAAGACGGTGAAGACGATGAAGACGATGAAGACGATGAAGACGATGAAGACGATAAAGACGAAAGATGAAGACGATGAAGACGATGGAGACGATGAAGACGATGAAGACGATGGAGACGATGAAGACGATGAAAACGATGAAGACGATGAAGACGATGAAGACGATGAAGACGATGAAGACGATGAAGACGATAAAGACGATGAAGACGAAAGATGAAGACGATGAAGACGATGAAGACGATGAAGACGGTGAAGACGATGAAGACGATGAAGACGGTGAAGACGATGAAGACGATGAAGACGATGAAGACGGTGAAGACGGTGAAGACGATGAAGACGGTGAAGACGGTGAAGACGATGAAGACGATGAAGACGATGAAGACGATGAAGACAATGAAGACGATGAAAACGATGAAGACGATGAAGACGTTGAAGACGATGAAGTCGATGAAGACGATGAAGACGATGAAAACGATGAAGACGATGAAGACGATGAAGACGATGAAGACGATGGAGACGATGAAGACGATGAAGACGATGAAGACGATGAAGACGATGAAGACGATGAAGACGATGGAGACGATGAAGACGATGAAGACGGTGAAGACGATGAAGACGATGAAGACGAACGATGAAGACGATGATGACGATGAAGACGATGAAGACGATGAAGACGATGAAGACGATGATGACGGTGAAGACGATGAAGACGATGAAGACGATAAAGACGATGAAGACGAAAGATGAAGACGATGAAGACGATGAAGACGATGAAGACGGTGAAGACGATGAAGACGATGAAGACGGTGAAGACGATGAAGACGATGAAGACGATGAAGACGGTGAAGACGGTGAAGACGATGAAGACGGTGAAGACGGTGAAGACGATGAAGACGATGAAGACGATGAAGACGATGAAGACAATGAAGACGATGAAAACGATGAAGACGATGAAGACGTTGAAGACGATGAAGTCGATGAAGTCGATGAAGACGATGAAGACGATAAAGACGAACGATGAAGACGATGAAGACGTTGAAGACGATGAAGACGATGAAGACGATGAAGACGATGAAGACGATGAAGACGAACGATGAAGACGATGATGACGATGAAGACGATGAAGACGATGAAGACGATGAAGACGATGAAGACGGTGAAGACGATGAAGACGATGAAGACGATGAAGACGATGAAAACGATGAAGACGATGAAGACGATGAAGACGATGAAAACGATGAAGACGATGAAGACGATGAAGACGATGAAGACGATGAAGACGATAAAGACAAAAGATGAAGACGATGAAGACGAAAGATGAAGACGATGAAGACGATGAAGACGATGAAGACGGTGAAGACGATGAAGACGATGAAGACGGTGAAGACGGTGAAGACGATGAAGACGGTGAAGACGGTGAAGACGATGAAGACGATGAAGACGATGAAGACGATGAAGACAATGAAGACGATGAAAACGATGAAGACGATGAAGACGATGAAGACGATGAAGTCGATGAAGACGATGAAGACGATGAAAACGATGAAGACGATGAAGACGATGAAGACGATGAAGACGATGAAGACGAACGATGAAGACGATGGAGACGATGAAGACGATGAAGACGGTGAAGACGATGAAGACGATAAAGACGAACGATGAAGACGATGAAGACGATGAAGACGATGAAGACGATGAAGACGATGAAGACGATGAAGACGATGAAGACGATGAAGACGATGAAGACGATGAAGACGATGAAGACGATGAAGACGGTGGAGACGATGAAGACGATGAAGACGATGTAGACGATGAAGACGATGAAGACGATGAAGACGATGAAAACGATGAAGACGATGAAGACGATGAAGACGATGAAGACGATGAAGACGAACGATGAAGACGATGGAGACGATGAAGACGATGAAGACGATGAAGACGATGAAGACGAACGATGAAGACGATGAAGACGATGAAGACGATGAAGACGATGAAGACGGTGAAGACGGTGAAGACGATGAAAGCGATGAAGACGATGAAGACGATGAAGACAATGAAGACGATGAAAACGATGAAGACGATGAAGACGATGAAGACGATGAAGTCGATGAAGACGGTGGAGACGATGAAGACGATGAAGACGATGAAGACGATGAAGACGATAAAGACGATGAAGACGGTGAAGACGGTGAAGACGATGAAGACGATGAAGACGATGAAGACGATGAAGGCGATGAAGACGATGAAGACGATGGAGACGATGAAGACGATGAAAACGATGAAGACGATGAAGACGATGAAGACGATGAAGACGATGAAGACGATGAAGACGATAAAGACGAAAGATGAAGACGATGATGACGAAAGATGTAGACGATGAAGACGATGAAGACGATGAAGACGGTGAAGACGATGAAGACGATGGAGACGGTGAAGACGATGAAGACGATGAAGACGATGAAGACGATGAAGACGGTGAAGACGGTGAAGACGATGCAGACGGTGAAGACGGTGAAGACGATGAAGACGATGAAGACGATGAAGACGATGAAGACAATGAAGACGATGAAAACGATGAAGACGATGAAGACGATGAAGACGATGAAGACGATGAAGACGATGAAGACGATAAAGTCGATGAAGACGATGAAGACGATGAAAACGATGAAGACGATGAAGACGATGAAGACGATGAAGACGATGAAAACGAACGATGAAGACGATGGAGACGATGAAGACGATGAAGACGGTGAAGACGATGAAGACGATGAAGACGAACGATGAAGACGATGATGACGATGAAGACGATGAAGACGATGAAGACGATGAAGACGATGAAGACGGTGAAGACGATGAAGACGATGAAGACGATGAAGACGATGAAAACGATGAAGACGATGAAGACGATGAAGACGATGAAAACGATGAAGACGATGAAGACGATGAAGACGATGAAGACGATGAAGACGATGAAGACGATAAAGACAAAAGATGAAGACGATGAAGACGAAAGATGAAGACGATGAAGACGATGAAGACGATGAAGACGGTGAAGACGATGAAGACGATGAAGACGGTGAAGACGATGAAGACGATGAAGACGATGAAGACGGTGAAGACGGTGAAGACGATGAAGACGGTGAAGACGGTGAAGACGATGAAGACGATGAAGACGATGAAGACGATGAAGACAATGAAGACGATGAAAACGATGAAGACGATGAAGACGATGAAGACGATGAAGTCGATGAAGACGATGAAGACGATGAAAACGATGAAGACGATGAAGACGATGAAGACGATGAAGACGATGAAGACGAACGATGAAGACGATGGAGACGATGAAGACGATGAAGACGGTGAAGACGATGAAGACGATGAAGACGAACGATGAAGACGATGAAGACGATGAAGACGATGAAGACGATGAAGACGATGAAGACGATGAAGACGATGAAGACGGTGGAGACGATGAAGACGATGAAGACGATGTAGACGATGAAGACGATGAAGACGATGAAGACGATGAAAACGATGAAGACGATGAAGACGATGAAGACGATGAAGACGATGAAGACGAACGATGAAGACGATGGAGACGATGAAGACGATGAAGACGATGAAGACGATGAAGACGATGAAGACGAACGATGAAGACGATGAAGACGATGAAGACGATGAAGACGATGAAGACGGTGAAGACGGTGAAGACGATGAAAACGATGAAGACGATGAAGACGATGAAGACAATGAAGACGATGAAAACGATGAAGACGATGAAGACGATGAAGACGATGAAGTCGATGAAGACGGTGGAGACGATGAAGACGATGAAGACGATGAAGACGATGAAGACGATAAAGACGATGAAGACGGTGAAGACGGTGAAGACGATGAAGACGATGAAGACGATGAAGACGATGAAGACGATGAAGACGATGAAGACGATGAAGACGATAAAGACGATGAAGACGATGAAGACGATGAAGACGATGAAGACGATGAAGACGATGAAGACGATGAAGACGATGAAGACGATAAAGACGAAAGATGAAGACGATGAAGACGAAAGATGAAGACGATGAAGACGATGAAGACGATGAAGACGGTGAAGACGATGAAGACGATGAAGACGGTGAAGACGATGAAGACGATGAAGACGATGAAGACGATGAAGACGGTGAGAACGGTGAAGACGATGCAGACGGTGAAGACGGTGAAGACGATGAAGACGATGAAGACGATGAAGACGATGAAGACAATGAAGACGATGAAAACGATGAAGACGATGAAGACGATGAAGACGATGAAAACGATGAAGACGATGAAGACGATGAAGACGATGAAGACGATGAAAACGAACGATGAAGACGATGCAGACGGTGAAGACGGTGAAGACGATGAAGACGATGAAGACGATGAAGACGATGAAGACAATGAAGACGATGAAAACGATGAAGACGATGAAGACGATGAAGACGATGAAAACGATGAAGACGATGAAGTCGATGAAGACGATGAAGACGATGAAAACGATGAAGACGATGAAGACGATGAAGACGATGAAGACGATGAAAACGAACGATGAAGACGATGGAGACGATGAAGACGATGAAGACGGTGAAGACGATGAAGACGATGAAGACGAACGATGAAGACGATGAAGACGATGAAGACGATGAAGACGATGAAGACGGTGAAGACGATGAAGACGGTGGAGACGATGAAGACGATGAAGACGATGTAGACGATGAAGACGATGAAGACGATGAAGACGATGAAGACGAACGATGAAGACGATGATGACGATGAAGACGATGAAGACGATGAAGACGATGAAGACGATGAAGACGGTGAAGACGATGAAGACGATGAAGACGATGAAGACGATGAAAACGATGAAGACGATGAAGACGATGAAGAAGATGAAAACGATGAAGACGATGAAGACGATGAAGACGATGAAGACGATGAAGACGATGAAGACGATAAAGACAAAAGATGAAGACGATGAAGACGAAAGATGAAGACGATGAAGACGATGAAGACGATGAAGACGGTGAAGACGATGAAGACGATGAAGACGGTGAAGACGATGAAGACGATGAAGACGATGAAGACGGTGAAGACGGTGAAGACGATGAAGACGGTGAAGACGGTGAAGACGATGAAGACGATGAAGACGATGAAGACGATGAAGACAATGAAGACGATGAAAACGATGAAGACGATGAAGACGATGAAGACGATGAAGTCGATGAAGACGATGAAGACGATGAAAACGATGAAGACGATGAAGACGATGAAGACGATGAAGACGATGAAGACGAACGATGAAGACGATGGAGACGATGAAGACGATGAAGACGGTGAAGACGATGAAGACGATGAAGACGAACGATGAAGACGATGAAGACGATGAAGACGATGAAGACGATGAAGACGATGAAGACGATGAAGACGATGAAGACGGTGGAGACGATGAAGACGATGAAGACGATGTAGACGATGAAGACGATGAAGACGATGAAGACGATGAAAACGATGAAGACGATGAAGACGATGAAGACGATGAAGACGATGAAGACGAACGATGAAGACGATGGAGACGATGAAGACGATGAAGACGATGAAGACGATGAAGACGATGAAGACGATGAAGACGAACGATGAAGACGATGAAGACGATGAAGACGATGAAGACGATGAAGACGGTGAAGACGGTGAAGACGATGAAAACGATGAAGACGATGAAGACGATGAAGACAATGAAGACGATGAAAACGATGAAGACGATGAAGACGATGAAGACGATGAAGTCGATGAAGACGGTGGAGACGATGAAGACGATGAAGACGATGAAGACGATGAAGACGATAAAGACGATGAAGACGGTGAAGACGGTGAAGACGATGAAGACGATGAAGACGATGAAGACGATGAAGACGATGAAGACGATGAAGACGATGGAGACGATGAAGACGATGAAAACGATGAAGACGATGAAGACGATGAAGACGATGAAGACGATGAAGACGATGAAGACGGTAAAGACGAAAGATGAAGACGATGAAGACGAAAGATGAAGACGATGAAGACGATGAAGACGATGAAGACGGTGAAGACGATGAAGACGATGAAGACGGTGAAGACGATGAAGACGATGAAGACGATGAAGACGATGAAGACGGTGAAGACGGTGAAGACGATGCAGACGGTGAAGACGGTGAAGACGATGAAGACGATGAAGACGATGAAGACGATGAAGACAATGAAGACGATGAAAACGATGAAGACGATGAAGACGATGAAGACGATGAAGTCGATGAAGACGATGAAGACGATGAAAACGATGAAGACGATGAAGACGATGAAGACGATGAAGACGATGAAAACGAACGATGAAGACGATGGAGACGATGAAGACGATGAAGACGGTGAAGACGATGAAGACGATGAAGACGAACGATGAAGACGATGAAGACGATGAAGACGATGAAGACGATGAAGACGGTGAAGACGATGAAGACGGTGGAGACGATGAAGACGATGAAGACGATGTAGACGATGAAGACGATGAAGACGATGAAGACGATGAAAACGATGAAGACGATGAAGACGATGAAGACGATGAAGACGATGAAGACGAACGATGAAGACGATGGAGACGATGAAGACGATGAAGACGATGAAGACGATGAAGACGATGAAGACGAACGATGAAGACGATGAAGACGATGAAGACGATGAAGACGATGAAGACGGTTAGGGTTAGGGTTAGGGTTAGGGTTAGGGTTAGGGTTAG
>OX030965.1:0-90000 GCA_943735955.1 Piscicola geometra
TTCTTTTTAAAGTTTTTAACATTCTTTTTAAAGTTTTTAACATTCTTTTTAAAGTTTTTAACATTCTTTTTAAAGTTTTTAACATTCTTTTTAAAGTTTTTAACATTCTTTTTAAAGTTTTTAACATTCTTTTCAAAGTTTTTATTATTCTTTTTAAAGTTTTTAACATTCTTTTTCAAGTTTTTAACATTCTTTTTAAAGTTTTTAACATTCTTTTCAAAGTTTTTCACATTCTTTTTAAACTTTTTAACATTCTTTTTAAAGTTTTTAACATTCTATTTAAAGTTTTTAACATTCTTTTTAAAGTTTTTAACATTCTTTTTAAAGTTTTTAACATTCTTTTTAAAGTTTTTAACATTATTTTCAAAGTTTTCAACATTCTTTTTAATGTTTTTAACATTCTTTTCAAAGTTTTTAACATTCTTTTTGAAGTTTTTAACATTCTTTTTAAAGTTTTTAACATTCTTTTTAAAGTTTTTAACATTCTTTATAAAGTTTTAAACATTCTTTTCAAAGTTTTCAACATTCTTTTTAATGTTTTTAACATTCTTTTCAAAGTTTTTAACATTCTTTTCAAAGTTTTCAACATTCTTTTTAATGTTTTCAACATTCTTTTCAAAGTTTTTAACATTCTTTTTAAAGTTTTAAACATTCTTTTTAAAGTTTTTAACATTCTTTTTAAAGTTTTAAACATTCTTTTTAAAGTTTTTAACATTCTTTTCAAAGTTTTTAACATTCTTTATAAAGTTTTAAACATTCTTTTCAAAGTTTTCAACATTCTTTTTAATGTTTTTAACATTCTTTTCAAAGTTTTTAACATTCTTTTCAAAGTTTTCAACATTTTTTTTAATGTTTTCAACATTCTTTTCAAAGTTTTTAACATTCTTTTTAAAGTTTTAAACATTCTTTTTAAAGTTTTTAACATTCTTTTCAAAGTTTTTAACATTCTTTTCAAAGTTTTTAACATTCTTTTTAAAGTTTTTAACATTCTTTTTAAAGTTTTTAACATTCTTTTTAAAGTTTTTAACATTCTTTTCAAAGTTTTTAACATTCTTTTTAATGTTTTCAACATTCTTTTCAAAGTTTTTAACATTCTTTTTGAAGTTTTTAACATTCTTTTTAAAGTTTTTAACATTCTTTTTAAAGTTTTTAACATTCTTTATAAAGTTTTAAACATTCTTTTCAAAGTTTTCAACATTCTTTTTAATGTTTTTAACATTCTTTTCAAAGTTTTTAACATTCTTTTCAAAGTTTTCAACATTCTTTTTAAAGTTTTTAACATTCTTTTTAAAGTTTTTAACATTCTTTTTAAAGTTTTTAACATTCTTTTTAAAGTTTTTAACATTCTTTTTAAAGTTTTTAACATCCTTTTTAAAGTTTTTAACATTCTTTTCAAAGTTTTTAACATTTTTTTTGAAGTTTTTAACATTCTTTTTCAAGTTTTTAACATTCTTTTTAAAGTTTTTAACATTCTTTTTAAAGTTTTTAACATTCTTTTCAAAGTTTTCAACATTCTTTTTAATGTTTTTAACATTCTTTTCAAAGTTTTTAACATTCTTTTTAAAGTTTTTAACATTCTTTTTAAAGTTTTTAACATTCTTTTCAAAGTTTTTAACATTCTTTTTAATGTTTTTAACATTCTTTTCAAAGTTTTTAACATTCTTTTTAAACTTTTAAACATTCTTTTCAAAGTTTTTAACATTCTTTTTAAACTTCTTAACATTCTTTTTGAAGTTTTTAACATTCTTTTTAAAGTTTTTAACATTCTTTTTAAAGTTTTTAACATTCTTTTTAAAGTTTTTAACATTCTTTTCAAAGTTTTCAACATTCTTTTTAATGTTTTTAACATTCTTTTCAAAGTTTTTAACATTCTTTTTAAAGTTTTTAACATTCTTTTTAAAGTTTTTAACATTCTTTTTAAAGTTTTTAACATTCTTTTTAAAGTTTTTAACATTCTTTTTAAAGTTTTTAACATTCTTTTTAAAGTTTTTAACATTCTTTTCAAAGTTTTTAACATTCTTTTCAAAGTTTTTAACATTCTTTTCAAAGTTTTTAACATTCTTTTTAAAGTTTTTAACATTCTTTTTAAAGTTTTTAACATTCTTTTCAAAGTTTTTATCATTCTTTTTAAAGTTTTTAACATTCTTTTTAAAGTTTTTAACATTCTTTTTAAAGTTTTTAACATTCTTTTTAAAGTTTTTAACATTCTTTTTAAAGTTTTTAACATTCTTTTTAATGTTTTTAACATTCTTTTCAAAGTTTTTAACATTCTTTTTAAAGTTTATAACATTCTTTTTAAAGTTTTTAACATTCTTTTTAAAGTTTTTAACATTCTTTTCAAAGTTTTTAACATTCTTTTTAAAGTTTTTAACATTCTTTTGAAAGTTTTTAACCTTCTTTTTGAAGTTTTTAACATTCTTTTTAAAGTTTTTAACATTCTTTTTAAAGTTTTTAACATTCTTTTCAAAGTTTTCAACATTCTTTTTAATGTTTTTAACATTCTTTTCAAAGTTTTTAACATTCTTTTTAAAGTTTTTAACATTCTTTTCAAAGTTTTTAACATTCTTTTTAAAGTCTTTAACATTCTATTTAAAGTTTTTAACATTCTTTTTAAAGTTTTTAACATTCTTTTTAAAGTTTTTAACATTCTTTTTAAAGTTTTTAACATTCTTTTTAAAGTTTTTAACATTCTTTTCAATGTTTTCAACATTCTTTTTAATGTTTTTAACATTCTTTTCAAAGTTTTTAACATTCTTTTTAAAGTTTTTAACATTCTTTTTAAAGTTTTTAACATTCTTTTTAAAGTTTTTAACATTCTTTTTAAAGTTTTTAACATTCTTTTTAAAGTTTTTAACATTCTTTTTAAAGTTTTTAACATTCTTTTTAAAGTTTTTAACATTCTTTTTAAAGTTTTTAACATTCTTTTCAAAGTTTTTATTATTCTTTTTAAAGTTTTTAACATTCTTTTTCAAGTTTTTAACATTCTTTTTAATGTTTTTAACATTCTTTTCAAAGTTTTTAACATTCTTTTTAAAGTTTTTAACATTCTTTTTAAAGTTTTTAACATTCTTTTCAAAGTTTTTAACATTCTTTTTAAAGTTTTTACCATTCTTTTTAAAGTTTTTAACATTCTTTTCAAAGTTTTTAACATTCTTTTCAAAGTTTTTAACATTCTTTTCAATGTTTTCAACATTCTTTTTAATGTTTTTAACATTCTTTTCAAAGTTTTTAACATTCTTTTTAAAGTTTTTAACATTCTTTTCAAAGTTTTTCACATTCTTTTTAAACTTTTTAACATTCTTTTTAAAGTTTTTAACATTCTATTTAAAGTTTTTAACATTCTTTTTAAAGTTTTTAACATTCTTTTTAAAGTTTTTAACATTCTTTTTAAAGTTTTTAACATTATTTTCAAAGTTTTCAACATTCTTTTTAATGTTTTTAACATTCTTTTCAAAGTTTTTAACATTCTTTTTGAAGTTTTTAACATTCTTTTTAAAGTTTTTAACATTCTTTTTAAAGTTTTTAACATTCTTTATAAAGTTTTAAACATTCTTTTCAAAGTTTTCAACATTCTTTTTAATGTTTTTAACATTCTTTTCAAAGTTTTTAACATTCTTTTTAAAGTTTTAAACATTCTTTTTAAAGTTTTTAACATTCTTTTCAAAGTTTTTAACATTTTTTTCAAAGTTTTTAACATTCTTTTTAAAGTTTTTAACATTCTTTTTAAAGTTTTTAACATTCTTTTTAAAGTTTTTAACATTCTTTTCAAAGTTTTTAACATTCTTTTTAATGTTTTCAACATTCTTTTCAAAGTTTGTAACATTCTTTTTGAAGTTTTTAACATTCTTTTTAAAGTTTTTAACATTCTTTTTAAAGTTTTTAACATTCTTTATAAAGTTTTAAACATTCTTTTCAAAGTTTTCAACATTCTTTTTAATGTTTTTAACATTCTTTTCAAAGTTTTTAACATTCTTTTCAAAGTTTTCAACATTCTTTTTAAAGTTTTTAACATTCTTTTTAAAGTTTTTAACATTCTTTTCAATGTTTTTAACATTCTTTTTAAAGTTTTTAACATTCTTTTTAAAGTTTTTAACATCCTTTTTAAAGTTTTTAACATTCTTTTCAAAGTTTTTAACATTTTTTTTGAAGTTTTTAACATTCTTTTTCAAGTTTTTAACATTCGTTTTAAAGTTTTTAACATTCTTTTTAAAGTTTTTAACATTCTTTTCAAAGTTTTCAACATTCTTTTTAATGTTTTTAACATTCTTTTCAAAGTTTTTAACATTCTTTTTAAAGTTTTTAACATTCTTTTTAAAGTTTTTAACATTCTTTTCAAAGTTTTTAACATTCTTTTTAATGTTTTTAACATTCTTTTCAAAGTTTTTAACATTCTTTTTAAACTTTTAAACATTCTTTTCAAAGTTTTTAACATTCTTTTTAAACTTTTTAACATTCTTTTTGAAGTTTTTAACATTCTTTTTAAAGTTTTTAACATTCTTTTTAAAGTTTTTAACATTCTTTTTAAAGTTTTTAACATTCTTTTCAAAGTTTTCAACATTCTTTTTAATGTTTTTAACATTCTTTTCAAAGTTTTTAACATTCTTTTTAAAGTTTTTAACATTCTTTTTAAAGTTTTTAACATTCTTTTTAAAGTTTTTAACATTCTTTTTAAAGTTTTTAACATTCTTTTTAAAGTTTTTAACATTCTTTTTAAAGTTTTTAACATTCTTTTCAAAGTTTTTAACATTCTTTTCAAAGTTTTTAACATTCTTTTCAAAGTTTTTAACATTCTTTTTAAAGTTTTTGACATTCTTTTTAAAGTTTTTAACATTCTTTTTAAAGTTTTTAACATTCTTTTTAAAGTTTTTAACATTCTTTTTAAAGTTTTTAACATTCTTTTTAAAGTTTTTAACATTCTTTTTAAAGTTTTTAACATTCTTTTCAAAGTTTTTATTATTCTTTTTAAAGTTTTTAACATTCTTTTTCAAGTTTTTAACATTCTTTTTAATGTTTTTAACATTCTTTTCAAAGTTTTTAACATTCTTTTTAAAGTTTTTAACATTCTTTTTAAAGTTTTTAACATTCTTTTCAAAGTTTTTAACATTCTTTTTAAAGTTTTTACCATTCTTTTTAAAGTTTTTAACATTCTTTTCAAAGTTTTTAACATTCTTTTCAAAGTTTTTAACATTCTTTTCAATGTTTTCAACATTCTTTTTAATGTTTTTAACATTCTTTTCAAAGTTTTTAACATTCTTTTTAAAGTTTTTAACATTCTTTTCAAAGTTTTTCACATTCTTTTTAAACTTTTTAACATTCTTTTTAAAGTTTTTAACATTCTATTTAAAGTTTGTAACATTCTTTTTAAAGTTTTTAACATTCTTTTTAAAGTTTTTAACATTCTTTTTAAAGTTTTTAACATTATTTTCAAAGTTTTCAACATTCTTTTTAATGTTTTTAACATTCTTTTCAAAGTTTTTAACATTCTTTTTGAAGTTTTTAACATTCTTTTTAAAGTTTTTAACATTCTTTTTAAAGTTTTTAACATTCTTTATAAAGTTTTAAACATTCTTTTCAAAGTTTTCAACATTCTTTTTAATGTTTTTAACATTCTTTTCAAAGTTTTTAACATTCTTTTTAAAGTTTTAAACATTCTTTTTAAAGTTTTTAACATTCTTTTCAAAGTTTTTAACATTTTTTTCAAAGTTTTTAACATTCTTTTTAAAGTTTTTAACATTCTTTTTAAAGTTTTTAACATTCTTTTTAAAGTTTTTAACATTCTTTTCAAAGTTTTTAACATTCTTTTTAATGTTTTCAACATTCTTTTCAAAGTTTTTAACATTCTTTTTGAAGTTTTTAACATTCTTTTTAAAGTTTTTAACATTCTTTTTAAAGTTTTTAACATTCTTTATAAAGTTTTAAACATTCTTTTCAAAGTTTTCAACATTCTTTTTAATGTTTTTAACATTCTTTTCAAAGTTTTTAACATTCTTTTCAAAGTTTTCAACATTCTTTTTAAAGTTTTTAACATTCTTTTTAAAGTTTTTAACATTCTTTTTAAAGTTTTTAACATTCTTTTTAAAGTTTTTAACATTCTTTTTAAAGTTTTTAACATCCTTTTTAAAGTTTTTAACATTCTTTTCAAAGTTTTTAACATTTTTTTTGAAGTTTTTAACATTCTTTTTCAAGTTTTTAACATTCTTTTTAAAGTTTTTAACATTCTTTTTAAAGTTTTTAACATTCTTTTCAAAGTTTTCAACATTCTTTTTAATGTTTTTAACATTCTTTTCAAAGTTTTTAACATTCTTTTTAAAGTTTTTAACATTCTTTTTAAAGTTTTTAACATTCTTTTCAAAGTTTTTAACATTCTTTTTAATGTTTTTAACATTCTTTTCAAAGTTTTTAACATTCTTTTTAAACTTTTAAACATTCTTTTCAAAGTTTTTAACATTCTTTTTAAACTTTTTAACATTCTTTTTGAAGTTTTTAACATTCTTTTTAAAGTTTTTAACATTCTTTTTAAAGTTTTTAACATTCTTTTTAAAGTTTTTAACATTCTTTTCAAAGTTTTCAACATTCTTTTTAATGTTTTTAACATTCTTTTCAAAGTTTTTAACATTCTTTTTAAAGTTTTTAACATTCTTTTTAAAGTTTTTAACATTCTTTTTAAAGTTTTTAACATTCTTTTTAAAGTTTTTAACATTCTTTTTAAAGTTTTTAACATTCTTTTTAAAGTTTTTAACATTCTTTTCAAAGTTTTTAACATTCTTTTCAAAGTTTTTAACATTCTTTTCAAAGTTTTTAACATTCTTTTTAAAGTTTTTAACATTCTTTTTAAAGTTTTTAACATTCTTTTTAAAGTTTTTAACATTCTTTTTAATGTTTTTAACATTCTTTTCAAAGTTTTTAACATTCTTTTTAAAGTTTATAACATTCTTTTTAAAGTTTTTAACATTCTTTTTAAAGTTTTTAACATTCTTTTCAAAGTTTTTAACATTCTTTTTAAAGTTTTTAACATTCTTTTGAAAGTTTTTAACCTTCTTTTTGAAGTTTTTAACATTCTTTTTAAAGTTTTTAACATTCTTTTTAAAGTTTTTAACATTCTTTTCAAAGTTTTCAACATTCTTTTTAATGTTTTTAACATTCTTTTCAAAGTTTTTAACATTCTTTTTAAAGTTTTTAACATTCTTTTCAAAGTTTTTAACATTCTTTTTAAAGTCTTTAACATTCTATTTAAAGTTTTTAACATTCTTTTTAAAGTTTTTAACATTCTTTTTAAAGTTTTTAACATTCTTTTTAAAGTTTTTAACATTCTTTTTAAAGTTTTTAACATTCTTTTCAATGTTTTCAACATTCTTTTTAATGTTTTTAACATTCTTTTCAAAGTTTTTAACATTCTTTTTAAAGTTTTTAACATTCTTTTTAAAGTTTTTAACATTCTTTTTAAAGTTTTTAACAATCTTTTTAAAGTTTTTAACATTCTTTTTAAAGTTTTTAACATTCTTTTTAAAGTTTTTAACATTCTTTTTAAAGTTTTTAACATTCTTTTTAAAGTTTTTATTATTCTTTTTAAAGTTTTTAACATTCTTTTTCAAGTTTTTAACATTCTTTTTAATGTTTTTAACATTCTTTTCAAAGTTTTTAACATTCTTTTTAAAGTTTTTAACATTCTTTTTAAAGTTTTTAACATTCTTTTCAAAGTTTTTAACATTCTTTTTAAAGTTTTTACCATTCTTTTTAAAGTTTTTAACATTCTTTTCAAAGTTTTTAACATTCTTTTCAAAGTTTTTAACATTCTTTTCAATGTTTTCAACATTCTTTTTAATGTTTTTAACATTCTTTTCAAAGTTTTTAACATTCTTTTTAAAGTTTTTAACATTCTTTTCAAAGTTTTTCACATTCTTTTTAAACTTTTTAACATTCTTTTTAAAGTTTTTAACATTCTATTTAAAGTTTTTAACATTCTTTTTAAAGTTTTTAACATTCTTTTTAAAGTTTTTAACATTCTTTTTAAAGTTTTTAACATTATTTTCAAAGTTTTCAACATTCTTTTTAATGTTTTTAACATTCTTTTCAAAGTTTTTAACATTCTTTTTGAAGTTTTTAACATTCTTTTTAAAGTTTTTAACATTCTTTTTAAAGTTTTTAACATTCTTTATAAAGTTTTAAACATTCTTTTCAAAGTTTTCAACATTCTTTTTAATGTTTTTAACATTCTTTTCAAAGTTTTTAACATTCTTTTTAAAGTTTTAAACATTCTTTTTAAAGTTTTTAACATTCTTTTCAAAGTTTTTAACATTTTTTTCAAAGTTTTTAACATTCTTTTTAAAGTTTTTAACATTCTTTTTAAAGTTTTTAACATTCTTTTTAAAGTTTTTAACATTCTTTTCAAAGTTTTCAACATTCTTTTTAATATTTTTAACATTCTTTTCAAAGTTTTTAACATTCTTTTTAAACTTTTTAACATTCTTTTTAAAGTTTTTAACATTCTTTTCAAAGTTTTTAACATTCTTTTTAATGTTTTTAACATATATTTACATATATTGCATATTTACATATATTGCATATTTACATATATTGCATATTTACATATATTTCATATTTACATATATTGCATATTTACGTATATTGCATATTTACATGTATTGCATATTTACATATATTGCATATTTGCATATATTGCATATTTACATATATTGCATATTTACATATATTGCATATTTACATATATTGCATATTTAAATTTATTGCATATTTACATATATTGCATCTTTACATATATTGCATATTTACATATATTGCATATTTACATATATTGCATATTTACATATATTGCATATTTACATATATTGCATATTTACATATATTGCATATTTACATATATTGCATATTAACATATATTGCCTTTTTACATATATTGCATATTTACATATGTTGCATATATACATATATTGCATATTTTCATATATTGCATAATTACATATATTACATATTTACATATATTGCATATTTACATATATTGCATATTTACATATATTGCATATTTACATATATTGCATATTTACATATTATGCATATATACATATATTGCATATTTACATATATTGCATCTTTACATATATTGCATATTTACATATATTGCATATTCACATATATTGCATATTTGCATATATTGCATATTTACATATATTGCATATTTACATATATTGCATATTTACATATATTGCCTATTTACATATATTGCATATTTACATATATTGCATATTTACATATATTGCATATTTACATATATTGCATATTTACATATATTGCATATTTACATACACTGCATATTTACATTTATTGCATATTTACATATATTGCATATTTACATATATTGCATATTTACATATATTGCATATTTACATATATTGCCTTTTTACATATATTGCATATTTACATATGTTGCATATATACATATATTGCATATTTTCCTATATTGCATATTTACATATATTGCATATTTACATATATTGCATGTTTTCATATATTGCATATTTACATATATTGCATTTTAACATATATTGCATATTTACATATATTGCATATTTACATATATTGCATATTTACATATATTGCATATTTACATATATTGCATATTTACATATATTGCATATTTACATATATTGCATATTTACATATATTGCATATTTACATATATTACATATTTACATATATTGCATATTTACATATATTGCATATTTACATATATTGCATATTTACATATATTGCATATTTACATATATTGCATATTTACATATATTGCATATTTACATATATTGCATATTTACGTATATTGCATATTTACATGTATTGCATATTTACATATATTGCATATTTGCATATATTGCATATTTACATATATTGCATATTTACATATATTGCATATTTACATATTATGCATATATACATATATTGCATATTTACATATATTGCATCTTTACATATATTGCATATTTACATATATTGCATATTTACATATATTGCATATTTACATATATTGCATATTTACATATATTGCACATTTACATATATTGCATATTTACATATATTGCATATTTACATATATTGCATATTTACATATACTGCATATTTACATTTATTGCATATTTACATATATTGCATATTTACATATATTGCATATTTACATATATTGCATATTTACATATATTGCATATTTACATATATTGCCTTTTTACATATATTGCATATTTACATATGTTGCATATATACATATATTGCATATTTTCCTATATTGCATATTTACATATATTGCATATTTACATATATTGCATGTTTACATATATTGCATATTTACATATATTGCATATTTACATATATTGCATATTTACATATATTGCATATTTACATATATTGCATATTTACATATACTGCATATTTACATTTATTGCATATTTACATATATTGCATATTTACATATATTGCATATTTACATATATTGCATATTTACATATATTGCCTTTTTACATATATTGCATATTTACATATGTTGCATATATACATATATTGCATATTCTCCTATATTGCATATTTACATATATTGCATAATTTCATATATTGCATATTTACATATATTGCATGTTTTCATATATTGCATATTTACATATATTGCATTTTAACATATATTGCATATTTACATATATTGCATATTTACATATATTGCATATTTACATATATTGCATATTTACATATATTGCATATTTACATATATTGCATATTTACATATATTGCATATTTACATATATTGCATATTTACATATATTGCATATTTACATATATTGCATATTTACATATATTGCATATTTACATATATTGCATATTTACATATATTGCATATTTACATATATTGCATATTTACATATATTGCATATTTACATATATTGCATATTTACATATATTGCATATTTACATATATTGCATATTTACGTATATTGCATATTTACATGTATTGCATATTTACATATATTGCATATTTGCATATATTGCATATTTACATATATTGCATATTTACATATATTGCATATTTACATATATTGCATATTTACATATATTGCATATTTACATATATTGCATATTTACATTTATTGCATATTTACATATATTGCATATTTACATATATTGCATATTTACATATATTGCATATTTACATATATTGCATATTTAAATATATTGCATATTTACATATATTGCATAATTACATATATTACATATTTACATATATTGCATATTTACATATATTGCATATTTACATATATTGCATATTTACATATATTGCATATTTACATATATTACATATTTACATATATTGCATATTTACATATATTGCATATTTACATATATTGCATATTTACATATATTGCATATTTACATATATTGCATATTTACATATATTGCATATTTACATTTATTGCATATTTACGTATATTGCATATTTACATGTATTGCATATTTACATATATTGCATATTTGCATATATTGCATATTTACATATATTGCATATTTACATATATTGCATATTTACATATTATGCATATATACATATATTGCATATTTACATATATTGCATCTTTACATATATTGCATATTTACATATATTGCATATTTACATATATTGCATATTTACATATATTGCACATTTACATATATTGCATATTTACATATATTGCATATTTACATATATTGCATATTTACATATACTGCATATTTACATTTATTGCATATTTACATATATTGCATATTTACATATATTGCATATTTACATATGTTGCATATATACATATATTGCATATTTACATATATTGCATATTTACATATTATGCATATATACATATATTGCATATTTACATATATTGCATGTTTACATATATTGCATATTTACATATATTGCATATTTACATATATTGCATATTTACATATATTGCATATTTACATATATTGCATATTTACATATATTGCATATTTACATATATTGCATATTTACATATATTGCATATTTACGTATATTGCATATTTACATGTATTGCATATTTACATATATTGCATATTTGCATAAATTGCATATTTACATATATTGTATATTTAAATATATTGCATATTTACATATATTGCATATTTACATTTATTGCATATTTACATATATTGCATATTTACATATATTGCATATTTACATATATTGCATATTTACATATATTGCATATTTACATATATTGCATATTTACATATATTGCATATTTACATATATTGCATATTTACATATATTGCATATTTACATATATTGCATATTTACATATATTGCATATTTACATATATTGCATATTAACATATATTGCCTTTTTACATATATTGCATATTTACATATGTTGCATATATACATATATTGCATATTTTCATATATTGCATAATTACATATATTACATATTTACATATATTGCATATTTACATATATTGCATATTTACATATATTGCATATTTACATATATTGCATATTTACATATTATGCATATATACATATATTGCATATTTACATATATTGCATCTTTACATATATTGCATATTTACATATATTGCATATTTACATATATTGCATATTTACATATATTGCCTATTTACATATATTGCATATTTACATATATTGCATATTTACATATATTGCATATTTACATATATTGCATATTTACATATATTGCATATTTACATACACTGCATATTTACATTTATTGCATATTTACATATATTGCATATTTACATATATTGCATATTTACATATATTGCATATTTACATATATTGCCTTTTTACATATATTGCATATTTACATATGTTGCATATATACATATATTGCATATTTTCCTATATTGCATATTTACATATATTGCATATTTACATATATTGCATGTTTTCATATATTGCATATTTACATATATTGCATTTTAACATATATTGCATATTTACATATATTGCATATTTACATATATTGCATATTTACATATATTGCATATTTACATATATTGCATATTTACATATATTGCATATTTACATATATTGCATATTTACATATATTGCATATTTACATATATTACATATTTACATATATTGCATATTTACATATATTGCATATTTACATATATTGCATATTTACATATATTGCATATTTACATATATTGCATATTTACATATATTGCATATTTACATATATTGCATATTTACGTATATTGCATATTTACATGTATTGCATATTTACATATATTGCATATTTGCATATATTGCATATTTACATATATTGCATATTTACATATATTGCATATTTACATATTATGCATATATACATATATTGCATATTTACATATATTGCATCTTTACATATATTGCATATTTACATATATTGCATATTTACATATATTGCATATTTACATATATTGCATATTTACATATATTGCACATTTACATATATTGCATATTTACATATATTGCATATTTACATATATTGCATATTTACATATACTGCATATTTACATTTATTGCATATTTACATATATTGCATATTTACATATATTGCATATTTACATATATTGCATATTTACATATATTGCCTTTTTACATATATTGCATATTTACATATGTTGCATATATACATATATTGCATATTTTCCTATATTGCATATTTACATATATTGCATATTTACATATATTGCATGTTTACATATATTGCATATTTACATATATTGCATATTTACATATATTGCATATTTACATATATTGCATATTTACATATATTGCATATTTACATATACTGCATATTTACATTTATTGCATATTTACATATATTGCATATTTACATATATTGCATATTTACATATATTGCATATTTACATATATTGCCTTTTTACATATATTGCATATTTACATATGTTGCATATATACATATATTGCATATTCTCCTATATTGCATATTTACATATATTGCATAATTTCATATATTGCATATTTACATATATTGCATGTTTTCATATATTGCATATTTACATATATTGCATTTTAACATATATTGCATATTTACATATATTGCATATTTACATATATTGCATATTTACATATATTGCATATTTACATATATTGCATATTTACATATATTGCATATTTACATATATTGCATATTTACATATATTGCATATTTACATATATTGCATATTTACATATATTGCATATTTACATATATTGCATATTTACATATATTGCATATTTACATATATTGCATATTTACATATATTGCATATTTACATGTATTGCATATTTACATATATTGCATATTTACATATATTGCATATTTACATATATTGCATATTTACGTATATTGCATATTTACATGTATTGCATATTTACATATATTGCATATTTGCATATATTGCATATTTACATATATTGCATATTTACATATATTGCATATTTACATATATTGCATATTTACATATATTGCATATTTACATATATTGCATATTTACATTTATTGCATATTTACATATATTGCATATTTACATATATTGCATATTTACATATATTGCATATTTACATATATTGCATATTTACATATATTGCATATTTACATATATTGCATAATTACATATATTACATATTTACATATATTGCATATTTACATATATTGCATATTTACATATATTGCATATTTACATATATTGCATATTTACATATATTACATATTTACATATATTGCATATTTACATATATTGCATATTTACATATATTGCATATTTACATATATTGCATATTTACATATATTGCATATTTACATATATTGCATATTTACATATATTGCATATTTACATTTATTGCATATTTACGTATATTGCATATTTACATGTATTGCATATTTACATATATTGCATATTTGCATATATTGCATATTTACATATATTGCATATTTACATATATTGCATATTTACATATTATGCATATATACATATATTGCATATTTACATATATTGCATCTTTACATATATTGCATATTTACATATATTGCATATTTACATATATTGCATATTTACATATATTGCACATTTACATATATTGCATATTTACATATATTGCATATTTACATATATTGCATATTTACATATACTGCATATTTACATTTATTGCATATTTACATATATTGCATATTTACATATATTGCATATTTACATATGTTGCATATATACATATATTGCATATTTACATATATTGCATATTTACATATTATGCATATATACATATATTGCATATTTACATATATTGCATGTTTACATATATTGCATATTTACATATATTGCATATTTACATATATTGCATATTTACATATATTGCATATTTACATATATTGCATATTTACATATACTGCATATTTACATTTATTGCATATTTACATATATTGCATATTTACATATATTGCATATTTACATATATTGCATATTTACATATATTGCCTTTTTACATATATTGCATATTTACATATGTTGCATATATACATATATTGCATATTCTCCTATATTGCATATTTACATATATTGCATATTTACATATATTGCATATTTACATATATTGCATGTTTTCATATATTGCATATTTACATATATTGCATTTTAACATATATTGCATATTTACATATATTGCATATTTACATATATTGCATATTTACATATATTGCATATTTACATATATTGCATATTTACATATATTGCATATTTACATATATTGCATATTTACATATATTGCATATTTAAATATATTGCATATTTACATATATTGCATATTTACATATATTGCATATTTACATATATTGCATATTTACATATATTGCATATTTACATATATTGCATATTTACATATATTGCATATTTACATATATTGCATATTTACATATATTGCATATTTACATATATTGCATATTTACATATATTGCATATTTACGTATATTGCATATTTACATGTATTGCATATTTACATATATTGCATATTTGCATATATTGCATATTTACATATATTGCATATTTACATATATTGCATATTTACATATATTGCATATTTACATATATTGCATATTTACATATATTGCATATTTACATTTATTGCATATTTACATATATTGCATATTTACATATATTGCATATTTACATATATTGCATATTTACATATATTGCATATTTACATATATTGCATATTTACATATATTGCATATTTACATATATTGCATATTTACATATATTGCATATTTACATATATTGCATGTTTACATATATTGCATATTTACATATATTGCATATTTACATATACTGCATATTTACATTTATTGCATATTTACATATATTGCATATTTACATATATTGCATATTTACATATATTGCATATTAACATATATTGCCTTTTTACATATATTGCATATTTACATATGTTGCATATATACATATATTGCATATTTTCATATATTGCATAATTACATATATTACATATTTACATATATTGCATATTTACATATATTGCATATTTACATATATTGCATATTTACATATATTGCATATTTACATATATTGCATATTCTCCTATATTGCATATTTACATATATTGCATATTTACATATATTGCATATTTACATATATTGCATGTTTTCATATATTGCATATTTACATATATTGCATTTTAACATATATTGCATATTTACATATATTGCATATTTACATATATTGCATATTTACATATGTTGCATATATACATATATTGCATATTTTCCTATATTGCATATTTACATATATTGCATATTTACATATATTGCATATTTACATATATTGCATATTTACATATATTGCATATTTACATATATTGCATATTTACATATATTGCATATTTACATATGTTGCATATATACATATATTGCATATTCTCCTATATTGCATATTTACATATATTGCATATTTACATATATTGCATATTTACATATATTGCATATTTACATATATTGCATTTTTACATATATTGCATATTTACATATATTGCATATTAACATATATTGCATATTTACATATATTGCATATTTACATATATTGCATATTTACATATATTGCATATTTACATATATTGCATATTTACATATATTGCATATTTACATATATTGCATATTTACATATATTGCATATTTACATATATTGCATATTTACATATATTGCATATTTACATATATTGCATATTTACATATATTGCATATTTACGTATATTGCATATTTACATGTATTGCATATTTACATATATTGCATATTTGCATATATTGCATATTTACATATATTGCATATTTACATATATTGCATATTTACATATATTGCATATTTACATTTATTGCATATTTACATATATTGAATATTTACATATATTGCATATTTACATATATTGCATATTTACATATATTGCATATTTACATATATTGCATATTTACATATATTGCATATTTACATATATTGCATATTTACATATATTGCATATTTACATACATTGCATGTTTACATATATTGCATATTTACATATATTGCATATTTACATATACTGCATATTTACATTTATTGCATATTTACATATATTGCATATTTACATATATTGCATATTTACATATGTTGCATATATACATATATTGCATATTTTCATATATTGCATAATTACATATATTACATATTTACATATATTGCATATTTACATATATTGCATATTTACATATATTGCATATTTACATATATTGCATATTTACATATATTGCCTTTTTACATATATTGCATATTTACATATATTGCATATTTACATATATTGCATATTTACATATATTGCATATTTACATATATTGCATATTTACATATACTGCATATTTACATTTATTGCATATTTACATATATTGCATATTTACATATATTGCATATTTACATATATTGCATATTTACATATATTGCCTTTTTACATATATTGCATATTTACATATGTTGCATATATACATATATTGCATATTTTCCTATATTGCATATTTACATATATTGCATATTTACATATATTGCATATTTACATATATTGCATATTTACATATATTGCATATTTACATATATTGCATATTTACATATATTGCATATTTACATATATTGCATATTTACATATATTGCATATTTACATATATTGCATATTTACATATACTGCATATTTACATTTATTGCATATTTACATATATTGCATAGTTACATATATTGCATGATTACATATATTGCATATTTACATATATTGCCTTTTTACATATATTGCATATTTACATATGTTGCATATATACATATATTGCATATTCTCCTATATTGCATATTTACATATATTGCATATTTACATATATTGCATATTTACATATATTGCATGTTTTCATATATTGCATATTTACATATATTGCATTTTAACATATATTGCATATTTACATATATTGCATATTTACATATATTGCATATTTACATATATTGCATATTTACATATATTGCATATTTACATATATTGCATATTTACATATATTGCATATTTACATATATTGCATATTTACATATATTGCATATTTACATATATTGCATATTTACATATATTGCATATTTACATATATTGCATATTTACATATATTGCATATTTACATATATTGCATATTTACATATATTGCATATTTACATATATTGCATATTTACATATATTGCATATTTACATATATTGCATATTTACATATATTGCATATTTACATATATTGCATATTTACATATATTGCATATTTACATATATTGCATATTTACGTATATTGCATATTTACATGTATTGCATATTTACATATATTGCATATTTGCATAAATTGCATATTTACATATATTGTATATTTAAATATATTGCATATTTACATATATTGCATATTTACATTTATTGCATATTTACATATATTGCATATTTACATATATTGCATATTTACATATATTGCATATTTACATATATTGCATATTTACATATATTGCATATTTACATATATTGCATATTTACATATATTGCATATTTACATATATTGCATATTTACATATATTGCATGTTTACATATATTGCATATTTACATATATTGCATATTTACATATACTGCATATTTACATTTATTGCATATTTACATATATTGCATATTTACATATATTGCATATTTACATATATTGCATATTAACATATATTGCCTTTTTACATATATTGCATATTCACATATGTTGCATTTATACATATATTGCATATTTTCATATATTGCATAATTACATATATTACATATTTACATATATTGCATTTTTACATATATTGCATATTTACATATATTGCATATTTACATATATTGCATATTTACATATTATGCATATATACATATATTGCATATTTACATATATTGCATCTTTACATATATTGCATATTTACATATATTGCATATTTACATATATTGCATATTTACATATATTGCCTATTTACATATATTGCATTTTTACATATATTGCATATTTACATATATTGCATATTTACATATATTGCATATTTACATATACTGCATATTTACATTTATTGCATATTTACATATATTGCATGTTTACATATATTGCATATTTACATATATTGCATATTTACATATATTGCCTTTTTACATATATTGCATATTTACATATGTTGCATATATACATATATTGCATATTTTCCTATATTGCATATTTACATATATTGCATATTTACATATATTGCATATTTACATATATTGCATGTTTTCATATATTGCATATTTACATATATTGCATTTTAACATATATTGCATATTCACATATATTGCATATTTACATATATTGCATATTTACATATATTGCATATTTACATATATTGCATATTTACATATATTGCATATTTACATATATTGCATATTTACATATATTGCATATTTACATATATTGCATATTTACATATATTGCATATTTACATATATTGCATATTTACATATATTGCATATTTAAATATATTGCATATTTACATATATTGCATATTTACATATATTGCATATTTACATATATTGCATATTTACATATATTGCATATTTACATATATTGCATATTTACATATATTGCATATTTACATATATTGCATATTTACATATATTGCATATTTACATATATTGCATATTTACATATATTGCATATTTACATATATTGCATACTTACATATATTGCATATTTACACATATTGCATATTTATATATATTGCATATTTACATATTATGCATATTTACCTATATTGCATATTTACATATATTGCATATTTACATTTATTGCATATTTACATATATTGCATATTTACATATATTGCATATTTACATTTATTGCATATTCAAATTATATTGCATATTTACACATATTGCATATTTACATATATTGCATATTTACATATATTGCATATTTACATATATTGCATATTCACATATATTGCATACTTACATATATTGCATATTTACACATATTGCATATTTACATATATTGCATATTTACATATTATGCATATTTACCTATATTGCATATTTACATATATTGCATATTTACATTTATTGCATATTTACATATATTGCATATTTACATATATTGCATATTTACATTTATTGCATATTTAAATTATATTGCATATTTACACATATTGCATATTTACATATATTGCATATTTACATATATTGCATATTTACATATATTGCATATTCACATATAATGCATATTTACATATATTGCATATTTACATATATTGCATATTTACATATATTGCATATTTACATATATTGCATATTTACATATATTGCATATTTACATATATTGCAGTTTTACATATATTGCATATTTACATATATTGCATATTTACATATATTGCATATTTACACATATTGCATATTTACATATATTGCATATTTACATATATTGCATATTTACATATATTGCATATTTACATATATTGCATATTTACATATATTGCATATTTACATATATTGCATATTTACATATATTGCATATTTACATATATTGCTTATTTACATATATTGCATATTTACATATATTGCATATTTACATATATTGCATATTTACATATATTGCATATATTTATATATATTGCATATTTACATAGATTGCATATTTACATATATTGCATATTTACATATATTGCATATTTACATATATTGCATATTCACATATATTGCATATTTACATATATTGCATATTTACTTATATTGCATATTTACATATATTGCATATTTACATATATTGCCTTTTTACATATATTGCATATTTACATATGTTGCATATATACATATATTGCATATTTTCCTATATTGCATATTTACATATATTGCATATTTACATATATTGCATATTTACATATATTGCATGTTTTCATATATTGCATATTTACATATATTGCATTTTAACATATATTGCATATTCACATATATTGCATATTTACATATATTGCATATTTACATATATTGCATATTTACATATATTGCATATTTACATATATTGCATATTTACATATATTGCATATTTACATATATTGCATATTTACATATATTGCATATTTACATATATTGCATATTTACATATATTGCATATTTACATATATTGCATATTTACATATATTGCATATTTACATATATTGCATATTTACATATATTGCATATTTACATATATTGCATATTTACATATATTGCATATTTACATATATTGCATATTTACATATATTGCATATTTACATATATTGCATATTTACATACATTGCATATTTACATATAATGCATATTTACGTATATTGCGTATTTACATGTATTGCATATTTACATATATTGCATATTTGCATATATTGCATATTTACATATATTGCATACTTACATATATTGCATATTTACACATATTGCATATTTACATATATTGCATATTTACATATTATGCATATTTACCTATATTGCATATTTACATATATTGCATATTTACATTTATTGCATATTTACATATATTGCATATTTACATATATTGCATATTTACATTTATTGCATATTTAAATTATATTGCATATTTACACATATTGCATATTTACATATATTGCATATTTACATATATTGCATATTTACATATATTGCATATTCACATATATTGCATACTTACTTATTGCATATTTACACATATTGCATATTTACATATATTGCATATTTACATATTATGCATATTTACCTATATTGCATATTTACATATATTGCATATTTACATTTATTGCATATTTACATATATTGCATATTTACATATATTGCATATTTACATTCATTGCATATTTAAATTATATTGCATATTTACACATATTGCATATTTACATATATTGCATATTTACATATATTGCATATTTACATATATTGCATATTTACATATATTGCATATTCACATATAATGCATATTTACATATATTGCATATTTACATATATTGCATATTTACATATATTGCATATTTACATATATTGCATATTTACATATATTGCATATTTACATATATTGCAGTTTTACATATATTGCATATTTACATATATTGCATATTTACATATATTGCATATTTACACATATTGCATATTTACATATATTGCATATTTACATATATTGCATATTTACATATATTGCATATTTACATATATTGCATATTTACATATATTGCATATTTACATATATTGCATATTTACATATATTGCATATTTACATATATTGCATATTTACATATATTGCATATTTACATATATTGCATATTTACATATATTGCATATTTACATATATTGCATATTTACATATATTGCATATTTACATATATTGCTTATTTACATATATTGCATATTTACATATATTGCATATTTACATATATTGCATATTTACATATATTGCATATTTACATATATTGCATATTTTCATATATTGCATATTTACATATATTGCATATTTACGTATATTGCATATTTACATGTATTGCATATTTACCTATATTGCATATTTGCATATATTGCATATTTACATATATTGCATATTTACATATATTGCTTATTTACATATATTGCATATTTACATTTATTGCATATTTACATATATTGCATATTTACATATATTGCATATTTACATTTAATGCATATTTAAATTATATTGCATATTTTCACATATTGCATATTTACATATATTGCATATTTACATATATTGCATATTTACATATATTGCATATTCACATATAATGCATATTTACATATATTGCATATTTACATATATTGCATATTTACATATATTGCATATTTACATATATTGCATATTTACATATATTGCATATTTACATATATTGCATATTTACATATATTGCATATTTACATATATTGCATATTTACATATATTGCATATTTACACATATTGCATATTTACATATATTGCATATTTACATATATTGCATATTTACATATATTGCATATTCACATATATTGCATGTTCACATATATTGCATATTTACATATATTGCATATTCACATATATTGCATATTTACATATATTGCATATTTACACATATTGCATATTTACATATATTGCATGTTTACATATATTGCATATTTACATATATTGCATGTTCACATATATTGCATATTTACATATATTGCATATTCACATATATTGCATATTTACATATATTGCATATTTACATATATTGCATATTTACATATATTGCATATTTACATATATTGCATATTTACGTATATTGCATATTTACATGTATTGCATATATACATATATTGCATATTCTCATATATTGCATATTTACATATATTGCATATTTACATATACTGCATATTTACATATATTGCATATTTACATATATTGCATATTTACATATATTGCATATTTACATATATTGCATTTTAACATATATTGCATATTTAAATTATATTGCATATTTACACATATTGCATCTTTACATATATTGCATATTTACATATATATTGCATATTTACATATATTGCATATTCACATATAATGCATATTTACATATATTGCATATTTACATATATTGCATATTTACATATATTGCATATTTACATATATTGCATATTTACAAATATTGCATATTTACATATATTGCATATTTACATATATTGCATTTTTACATATATTGCATATTTACATATATTGCATATTTACATATATTGCATATTTACATATATTGCATATTTACATATATTGCATTTTTAAATTAAATTGCATATTTACACATATTGCATATTTACATATATTGCATATTTACATATATTGCATATTTACATATATTGCATATTCACATATAATGCATATTTACATATATTGCATATTTACATATATTGCATATTTACATATATTGCACATTTACATATATTGCATATTTACATATATTGCATATTTACATATATTGCATATTCACATATAATGCATATTTACATATATTGCATATTTACATATATTGCATATTTACACATATTGCATATTTACATATATTGCATATTTACATATATTGCATATTTACATATATTGCATATTTACATATGTTGCATATATACATATATTGCATATTTTCATATATTGCATATTTACATATATTGCATATTTACATATATTGCATATTCACATATATTGCATATTTACATATATTGCATGTTTTCATATATTGCATATTTACATATATTTCATTTTAACATATATTGCATATTTACATATATTGCATATTTACATATATTGCATATTTACATATATTGCATATTTACATATATTGCATATTTACATATATTGCATCATTACATATATTGCATATTTACATATATTGCATATTTACATATATTGCATATTTATAAACATTGCATATTTACATATATTGCATATTTACATATATTGCATATTTACATGTATTGCATATTTACATATATTGCATATTTACATATATTGCATATTTACATATATTGCATATTTACATGTATTGCATATTTACATATATTGCATATTTACATATATTGCATATTTACATATATTGCATATTTACATATATTGCATATTTACATATAGTGCATATTTACATATATTGCATATTTACGTATATTGCATATTTACATGTATTGCATATTTACATATATTGCATATTTGCATATATTGCATATTTACATATATTGCATATTTACATATATTGCATATTCACATATAATGCATATTTAAATTATATTGCATATTTACACATATTGCATTTTTACATATATTGCATATTTACATATATTGCATATTTACATATATTGCATATTTACATATATTGCATATTTACATATATTGCATATTTACATATATTGCATATTTACGTATATTGCATATTTACATGTATTGCATATATACATATATTGCATATTTTCATATATTGCATATTTACATATATTGCATATTTACATATATTGCATATTTACATATATTGCATATTTACATATATTGCATATTTACATATATTGCATATTTACATATATTGCATTTTAACATATATTGCATATTTAAATTATATTGCATATTTACACATATTGCATCTTTACATATATTGCATATTTACATATATTGCATATTTACATATATTGTATATTCACATATAATGCATATTTACATATATTGCATATTTACATATATTGCATATTTACATATATTGCATATTTACATATATTGCATATTCACAAATATTGCATATTTACATATATTGCATATTTACATATATTGCATATTTACATATTATGCATTTTTACATATATTGCATTTTTAAAATATATTGCATATTTACACATATTGCATATTTACATATATTGCATATTTACATATATTGCATATTTACATATATTGCATATTCACATATAATGCATATTTACATATATTGCATATTTACATATATTGCATATTTACATATATTGCATACTTACATATATTGCATATTTACATATATTGCATATTTACATATATTGCATATTTACATATATTGCATATTTACATAAATTGCATATTTACACATATTGCACATTTACATATATTGCATATTTACATATATTGCATATTTACATATATTGCATATTCACATATAATGCATATTTACATTTATTGCATATTTACATATATTGCATATTTACATATATTGCATATTTACATATATTGCATATTTACATATATTGCATATTTACATATATTGCCTTTTTACATATATTGCATATTTACATATGTTGCATATATACATATATTGCATATTTTCATATATTGCATATTTACATATATTGCATATTTACATATATTGCATATTCACATATATTGCATATTTACATATATTGCATGTTTTCATATATTGCATATTTACATATATTTCATTTTAACATATATTGCATATTTACATATATTGCATATTTACATATATTGCATATTTACATATATTGCATATTTACATATATTGCATATTTACATACATTGCATATTTACATATAATGCATATTTACATATATTGCATATTTATAAACATTGCATATTTACATATATTGCATATTTACATATATTGCATATTTACATATATTGCATATTTACATATATTGCATATTTACATATATTGCATATTTACATATATTGCATATTTACATATATTGCATATTTACATATAGTGCATATTTACATATATTGCATATTTACGTATATTGCATATTTACATGTATTGCATATTTACATATATTGCATATTTGCATATATTGCATATTTACATATATTGCATATTTACATATATTGCATATTTACATATAATGCATATTTAAATTATATTGCATATTTACACATATTGCATATTTACATATATTGCATATTTACATATATTGCATATTTAGATATATTGCATATTCACATATAATGCATATTTACATATATTGCATATTTACATATATTGCATATTTACATATATTGCATATTTACATATATTGCATATTTACATATATTGCATATTTACATATATTGCATATTTACATATATTGCTTATTTACATATATTGCATATTTACATATATTGCATATTTACATATATTGCATATTTACATATATTGCATATTTACATATATTGCATATTTACATATATTGCATATTTAAATATATTGCATTATTACATATCTTGCATATTTACATATATTGCATCTTTACATATATTGCATATTTAAATTATATTGCATATTTACACATATTGCATATTTACATATATTGCATATTTACATATATTGCATATTTACATATATTGCATATTTACATATATTGCATATTTACATATATAGCCTATTTACATATATTGCATATTTACATATGTTGCATATATACCTATGTTGCATGTTTTCATATATTGCATAATTACATATATTGCATATTTACATATATTGCATATTTACATATATTGCATATTTACATATATTGCATATTTACATATATTGCATATTTACATATATTGCATATTTACATATAATGCATTTATACATATATTGCATATTTACATATATTGCATCTTTACATATATTGCATATTTACATATATTGCATATTTACATATAATGCATATTTACATAAATTGCATATTTACATATATTGCATATTTACGTATATTGCATATTTACATGTATTGCATATTTACATATATTGCATATTTGCATATATTGCATATTTACATATATTGCATGTTTTCATATATTGCATATTTACATATATTGCATTTTAACATATATTGCATATTTACATATATTGCATATTTACATATATTGCATCTTTACATATATTGCATATTTACATATATTGCTTATTTACATATATTGCATATTTACATATATTGCATATTTACATATATTGCCTATTTACATATATTGCATATTTACATATGTTGCATATATACCTATATTGCATATTTTCATATATTGCATAATTACATATATTGCATATTTACATATATTGCATATTTACATATATTGCATATTTACATATATTGCATATTTACATATATTGCATATTTACATATTATGCATTTATACATATATTGCATATTTACATATATTGCATCTTTACATATATTGCATGTTTACATATATTGCATATTTACATATAATGCATATTTACATATATTGCATATTTACATATATTGCATATTTACGTATATTGCATATTTACACGTATTGCATATTTACATATATTGCATATTTGCATATATTGCATATTTACATATATTGCATATTTACATATATTGCATATTTACATATATTGCATATTTACATATATTGCATATTTACATATATTGCATATTTACATATATTGCATATTTACATATATTGCATATTTACATATATTGCATATTCACATATATTGCATATTTACATATATTGCTTATTTACATATATTGCATATTTACATATATTGCATGTTTTCATATATTGCATATTTACATATTTTGCATATTTACATATATTGCATATTTACATATGTTGCATATATACATATATTGCATATTTTCCTATATTGCATATTTACATATATTGCATATTTACATATATTGCATATTTACATATATTGCATGTTTTCATATATTGCATATTTACATATATTGCATATTTACATATATTGCATATTTACATATTTTGCATATTTACATATATTGCTTATTTACATATATTGCATATTTACATATATTGCATATTTACATATACTGCATATTTACATATATTGCATATTTACATATATTGCATATTTACATATATTGCATATTTACATATATTGCTTATTTACATATATTGCATATTTACATATATTGCATATTTACATATATTGCATATTTACATATATTGCATATTTACATATATTGCATATTTACATATATTGCATATTTACATATATTGCATATTTACATATATTGCATATTTACATATATTGCAGATTTACATATATTGCATATTTACATATATTGCATATTTACATATATTGCATATTTACATATATTGCATATTTACATATATTGCATATTTACATATATTGCATATTTACATATATTGCATATTCACATATATTGCATATTTACACATATTGCACATTTACATATATTGCATATTTACATATATTGCATATTTACATATATTGCATATTCACATATAATGCATATTTACATATATTGCATATTTACATATATTGCATATTTACATATATTGCATATTTACATATATTGCATATTTACATATATTGCATATTTACATATATTGCCTTTTTACATATATTGCATATTTACATATGTTGCATATATACATATATTGCATATTTTCATATATTGCATATTTACATATATTGCATATTTACATATATTGCATATTCACATATATTGCATATTTACATATATTGCATGTTTTCATATATTGCATATTTACATATATTTCATTTTAACATATATTGCATATTTACATATATTGCATATTTACATATATTGCATATTTACATATATTGCATATTTACATATATTGCATATTTACATAAATTGCATATTTACATATATTGCATATTTACATAAATTGCATATTTACATATATTGCATATTTACAAACATTGCATATTTACATATATTGCATATTTACATATATTGCATATTTACATATATTGCATATTTACATATATTGCATATTTATATATATTGCATATTTACATATATTGCATATTTACATATATTGCATATTTACATATAGTGCATATTTACATATATTGCATATTTACGTATATTGCATATTTACATGTATTGCATATTTACATATATTGCATATTTGCATATACTGCATATTTACATATATTGCATATTCACATATATTGCATATTTACATATAATGCATATTTAAATTATATTGCATATTTACACATATTGCATATTTACATATATTGCATATTTACATATATTGCATATTTACATATATTGCATATTCACATATAATGCATATTCACATATATTGCATATTTACATATATTGCATATTTACATATATTGCATATTTACATATATTGCATATTTACATATATTGCATATTTACATATATTGCATATTTACATATATTGCATATTTACATATATTGTATAATTACATATATTGCATATTTACATATATTGCATATTTACATATATTGCATATTTACATATATTGCATATTTACATATATTGCATATTTACATATATTGCATATTTACATATATTGCTTATTTACATATATTGCATATTTACATATATTGCATATTTACATATATTGCATATTTACATATATTGCATATTTACATATATTGCATAGTTACATATATTGCATATTTAAATATATTGCATATTTACATATCTTGCATATTTACATATATTGCATCTTTACATATATTGCAAATATAAATTATATTGCATATTTACATATATTGCATATTTACATATATTGCATATTTACATATATTGCATATTTACATATATTGCATGTTTTCATATATTGCATAATTACATTAATTGCATATTTACATATATTGCATATTTACATATATTGCATATTTACATATATTGCATATTTACATATATTGCTTATTTACATATATTGCATATTTACATATTTTGCATGTTTTCATATATTGCATATTTACATATATTGCATATTTACATATATTGCATATTTACATATTTTGCATATTTACATATATTGCTTATTTACATATATTGCATATTTACATATATTGCATATTTACATATATTGCATATTTACATATATTGCATATTTACATATATTGCTTATTTACATATATTGCATATTTACATATATAGCCTATTTACATATATTGCATATTTACATATGTTGCATATATACCTATATTGCATATTTTCATATATTGCATAATTACATATGTTGCATATTTACATATATTGCATATTTACATATATTGCATATTTACATATATTGCATATTTTCATATATTGCATATTTACATATAATGCATTTATACATATATTGCATATTTACATATATTGCATCTTTACATCTATTGCATATTTACATATATTGCATATTTACATATAATGCATATTTACATATATTGCATATTTACATATATTGCATATTTACGTATATTGCATATTTACATGTATTGCATATTTACATATATTGCATATTTGCATATATTGCATATTTACATATATTGCATATTTACTTATATTGCATATTTACATATATTGCATATTTACATATATTGCATATTTACATATATTGCATATTTACATATATTGCATATTCACATATATTGCATATTTACATATATTGCATATTTACATATATTGCATATTTACATATATTGCATATTTACATATATTGCATGTTTTCATATATTGCATAATTACATTAATTGCATATTTACATATATTGCATATTTACATATATTGCATATTTACATATATTGCATATTTACATATATTGCATATTTACATATATTGCTTATTTACATATATTGCATATTTACATAGATTGCATATTTACATATATTGCCTATTTACATATCTTGCATATTTACATATGTTGCATATATACCTATATTGCATATTTTCATATATTGCATAATTACATATATTGCATATTTACATATATTGCATATTTACATATATTGCATATTTACAAATATTGCATATTTACATATATTGCATATTTACATATTATGCATTTATACATATATTGCATATTTATATATATTGCATCTTTACATATATTGCATGTTTACATATATTGCATATTTACATATAATGCATATTTACATATATTGCATATTTAAGTATATTGCATATTTACGTATATTGCATATTTACATGTATTGCATATTTACATATTTGCATATTTGCATATATTGCATATTTACATATAATGCATATTTACATATATTGCATATTTACATATATTGCATATTTACATATATTGCATATTTACATATATTGCATATTTACATATATTGCATATTTACATATATTGCATATTTACATATATTGCATATTCACATATATTGCATATTTACATATATTGCATATTTACATATATTGCATATTTACATATATTGCATGTTTTCATATATTGCATATTTACATATTTTGCATATTTACATATATTGCATATTTACATATGTTGCATATATACATATATTGCATATTTTCCTATATTGCATATTTACATATATTGCATATTTACATATATTGCATATTTACATATATTGCATGTTTTCATATATTGCATATTTACATATATTGCATATTTACATATATTGCATATTTACATATTTTGCATATTTACATATATTGCTTATTTACATATATTGCATATTCACATATATTGCATATTTACATATATTGCATATTTACATATATTGCATATTTACATATATTGCATGTTTTCATATATTGCATATTTAAATATTTTGCATATTTACATATATTGCATATTTACATATGTTGCATATATACATATATTGCATATTTTCCTATATTGCATATTTACATATATTGCATATTTACATATATTGCATATTTACATATATTGCATGTTTTCATATATTGCATATTTACATATATTGCATATTTACATATATTGCATATTTACATATTTTGCATATTTACATATATTGCTTATTTACATATATTGCATATTTACATATATTGCATATTTACATATATTGCATATTTACATATATTGCATATTTACATATATTGCTTATTTACATATATTGCATATTTACATAGATTGCATATTTACATATATTGCCTATTTACATATATTGAATATTTACATATGTTGCATATATACCTATATTGCATATTTTCATATATTGCATAATTACATATATTGCATATTTACATATATTGCATATTTACATATATTGCATATTTACAAATATTGCATATTTACATATATTGCATATTTACATATTATGCATTTATACGTATATTGCATATTTATATATATTGCATCTTTACATATATTGCATGTTTACATATATTGCATATTTACATATAATGCATATTTACATATATTGCATATTTACATATATTGCATATTTACGTATATTGCATATTTACATGTATTGCATATTTACATATTTGCATATTTGCATATATTGCATATTTACATATAATGCATATTTACATATATTGCATATTTACATATATTGCATATTTACATATATTGCATATTTACATATATTGCATATTTACATATATTGCATATTTACATATATTGCATATTTACATATATTGCATATTCACATATATTGCATATTTACATATATTGCATATTTACATATATAGCCTATTTACATATATTGCATATTTACATATGTTGCGTATATACCTATATTGCATGTTTTCATATATTGCATAATTACATATACTGCATATTTACATATATTGCATATTTACATATATTGCATATTTACATATATTGCATATTTACATATATTGCATGTTTTCATATATTGCATAATTACATATATTGCATATTTACATATATTGCATATTTACATATATTGCATATTTACATATATTGCATATTTACATATATTGCATATTTACATATATTGCTTATTTACATATATTGCATATTTACATAGATTGCATATTTACATATATTGCCTATTTACATATATTGCATATTTACATATGTTGCATATATACCTATATTGCATATTTTCATATATTGCATAATTACATATATTGCATATTTACATATATTGCATATTTACATATATTGCATATTTACAAATATTGCATATTTACATATATTGCATATTTACATATTATGCATTTATACATATATTGCATATTTATATATATTGCATCTTTACATATATTGCATGTTTACATATATTGCATATTTACATATAATGCATATTTACATATATTGCATATTTACATATATTGCATATTTACGTATATTGCATATTTACATGTATTGCATATTTACATATTTGCATATTTGCATATATTGCATATTTACATATAATGCATATTTACATATATTGCATATTTACATAAATTGCATATTTACATATATTGCATATTTACATATATTGCATATTTACATATATTGCATATTTACATATATTGCATATTTACATATATTGCATATTCACATATATTGCATATTTACATATATTGCATATTTACATATATTGCATATTTACATATATTGCATGTTTTCATATATTGCATATTTACATATTTTGCATATTTACATATATTGCATATTTACATATGTTGCATATATACATATATTGCATATTTTCCTATATTGCATATTTACATATATTGCATATTTACATATATTGCATATTTACATATATTGCATGTTTTCATATATTGCATATTTACATATATTGCATATTTACATATATTGCATATTTACATATTTTGCATATTTACATATATTGCTTATTTACATATATTGCATATTTACATATATTGCATATTTACATATATTGCATATTTACATTTATTGCATATTTACATATATTGAATTTTTACATATATTGCATATTTACATATATTGCTCATTTACATATATTGCATATTTACATATATTGCATATTTACATATATTGCATATTTACATATATTGCATATTTACATATAATGCATTTATACATATATTGCATATTTACATATATTGCATCTTTACATATATTGCATATTTACATATATTGCATATTTACATATAATGCATATTTACATATATTGCATATTTACATATATTGCATATTTACGTATATTGCATATTTACATGTATTGCATATTTACATTTATTGCATATTTGCATATATTGCATATTTACATATATTGCTGATTTACATATATTGCATATTTACATATATTGCATATTTACATATATTGCATATTTACATATATTGCATATTTACATATATTGCATATTCACATATATTGCATATTTACATATATTGCATATTTACATTTATTGCATATTTACATATATTGCATGTTTTCATATATTGCATATTTACATATTATGCATTTATACATATATTGCATATTTACATATATTGCATCTTTACATATATTGCATGTTTACATATATTGCATATTTACATATAATGCATTTATACATATATTGCATATTTACATATATTGCATCTTTACATATATTGCATATTTACATATATTGCATATTTACATATAATGCATATTTACATATATTGCATATTTACATATATTGCATATTTACGTATATTGCATATTTACATGTATTGCATATTTACATTTATTGCATATTCGCATATATTGCATATTTACATATATTGCTGATTTACATATATTGCATATTTACATATATTGCATATTTACATATATTGCATATTTACATATATTGCATATTTACATATATTGCATATTCACATATATTGCATATTTACATATATTGCATATTTACATATATTGCATATTTACATATATTGCATGTTTTCATATATTGCATATTTACATATATTGCATTTTAACATATATTGCATATTTACATATATTGCATATTTACATATATTGCATCTTTACATATATTGCATATTTACATATATTGCTTATTTACATATATTGCATATTTACATATAATGCATATTTACATATATTGCCTATTTACATATATTGCATATTTACATATGTTGCATATATACCTATATTGCATATTTTCATATATTGCATAATTACATATATTGCATATTTACATATATTGCATATTTACATATATTGCATATTTACATATATTGCATATTTACATATATTGCATATTTACATATTATGCATTTATACATATATTGCATATTTACATATATTGCATCTTTACATATATTGCATGTTTACATATATTGCATATTTACATATAATGCATATTTACATATATTGCATATTTACATATATTGAATATTTACGTATATTGCATATTTAAACGTATTGCATAGTTACATATATTGCATATTTGCATATATTGCATATTTACATATATTGCATATTTACATATATTGCATATTTACATATATTGCATATTTACATATATTGCATATTTACATATATTGCATATTTACATATATTGCATATTTACATATATTGCATAGTTACATATATTGCATATTCACATATATTGCATATTTACATATATTGCATATTTACATATATTGCATATTTACATATATTGCATGTTTTCATATATTGCATATTTACATATTTTGCATATTTACATATATTGCATATTTACATATGTTGCATATATACATATATTGCATATTTTCCTATATTGCATATTTACATATATTGCATATTTACATATATTGCATATTTACATATATTGCATGTTTTCATATATTGCATATTTACATATATTGCATATTTACATATATTGCATATTTACATATTTTGCATATTTACATATATTGCTTATTTACATATTTTGCATATTTACATATATTGCATATTTACATATATTGCATATTTACATATATTGCATATTTACATATATTGCATATTTACATATATTGGATATTTACATATATTGCTTATTTACATATATTGCATATTTACATATATTGCATATTTACATATATTGCATATTTACATATATTGCATATTTACATATATTGCATATTTACATATATTGCATATTTACATATATTGCATATTTACATATATTGCATATTTACATATATTGCATATTTACATATATTGCAGATTTACATATATTGCATATTTACATATATTGCATATTTACATATATTGCATATTTACATATATTGCATATTTACATATATTGCATATTTACATATATTGCATATTTACATATATTGCATATTCACATATATTGCATATTTACACATATTGCACATTTACATATATTGCATATTTACATATATTGCATATTTACATATATTGCATATTCACATATAATGCATATTTACATATATTGCATATTTACATATATTGCATATTTACATATATTGCATATTTACATATATTGCATATTTACATATATTGCATATTTACATATATTGCCTTTTTACATATATTGCATATTTACATATGTTGCATATATACATATATTGCATATTTTCATATATTGCATATTTACATATATTGCATATTTACATATTTTGCATATTCACATATATTGCATATTTACATATATTGCATGTTTTCATATATTGCATATTTACATATATTTCATTTTAACATATATTGCATATTTACATATATTGCATATTTACATATATTGCATATTTACATATATTGCATATTTACATATATTGCATATTTACATATATTGCATATTTACATATATTGCATATTTACATATATTGCATATTTACAAACATTGCATATTTACATATATTGCATATTTACATATATTGCATATTTACATATATTGCATATTTACATATATTGCATATTCACATATAATGCATATTCACATATATTGCATATTTACATATATTGCATATTTACATATATTGCATATTTACATATATTGCACATTTACATATATTGCATATTTACATATATTGCATATTTACATATATTGCACATTTACATATATTGCATAATTACATATATTGCATATTTACATATATTGCATATTTACATATATTGCATATTTACATATATTGCATATTTACATATATTGCATATTTACATATATTGCATATTTACATATATTGCTTATTTACATATATTGCATCTTTACATATATTGCATATTTACATATATTGCATATTTACATATATTGCATATTTACATATATTGCATAGTTACATATATTGCATATTTAAATATATTGCATATTTACATATCTTGCATATTTACATATATTGCATCTTTACATATATTGCATATTTAAATTATATTGCATATTTACACATATTGCATATTTACATATATTGCATATTTACATATATTGCATATTTACATATATTGCATATTTACATATATAGCCTATTTACATATATTGCATATTTACATATGTTGCATATATACCTATATTGCATATTTTCATATATTGCATAATTACATATGTTGCATATTTACATATATTGCATATTTACATATATTGCATATTTACATATATTGCATATTTTCATATATTGCATATTTACATATAATGCATTTATACATATATTGCATATTTACATATATTGCATCTTTACATATATTGCATATTTACATATATTGCATATTTACATATAATGCAAGTTTACATATATTGCATATTTACATATATTGCATATTTACGTATATTGCATATTTACATGTATTGCATATTTACATATATTGCATATTTGCATATATTGCATATTTACATATATTGCATATATACTTATATTGCATATTTACATATATTGCATATTCACATATATTGCATATTTTACATATATTGCATATTTACATATATTGCATATTCACATATATTGCATATTTACATATATTGCATATTTACATATATTGCATATTTACATATATTGCATATTTACATATATTGCATGTTTTCATATATTGCATATTTACAAATATTGCATTTTAACATATATTGCATATTTACATATATTGCATATTTACATATATTGCATATTTACATATATTGCATATTTACATATATTGCTTATTTACATATATTGAATATTTACATATATTGCATATTTACATATATTGCCTATTTACATATATTGCATATTTACATATGTTGCATATATACCTATATTGAATATTTTCATATATTGCATAATTACATATATTGCATATTTACATATATTGCATATTTACATATATTGCATATTTACATATATTGCATATTTACATATATTGCATATTTACATATTATGCATTTATACATTTATTGCATATTTACATATATTGCATCTTTACATATATTGCATGTTTACATATATTGCATATTTACATATAATGCATGTTTACATATATTGCATATTTACATATAATGCATATTTACATATATTGCTTATTTACATATATTGCATATTTACGTATATTGCATATTTACATGTATTGCATATTTACATATATTGCATATTTGCATATATTGCATATTTACATATAATGCATATTTACATATATTGCATATTTACATATATTGCATATTTACATATATTGCATATTTACATATATTGCATATTTACATATATTGCATATTTACATATATTGCATATTTACATATATTGCATATTCACATATATTGCATATTTACATATATTGCATATTTACATATATTGCATATTTACATATATTGCATGTTTTCATATATTGCATATTTACATATTTTGCATATTAACATATATTGCATATTTACATATGTTGCATATATACATATATTGCTAAATTACATATATTGCATATTTACATATATTGCATATTTACATATATTGCATATTTACATATATTGCATATTTACATATATTGCTTATTTACATATATTGCATATTTACATATATTGCATATTTACATATATTGCATATTTACATATATTGCATATTTACATATATTGCATATTTACATATATTGCATATTTACATATATTGCATATATACTTATATTGCATATTTACATATATTGCATATTCACATATATTGCATATTTTACATATATTGCATATTTACATATATTGCATATTCACATATATTGCATATTTACATATATTGCATATTTACATATATTGCATATTTACATATATTGCATATTTACATATATTGCATGTTTTCATATATTGCATATTTACAAATATTGCATTTTAACATATATTGCATATTTACATATATTGCATATTTACATATATTGCATATTTACATATATTGCATATTTACATATATTGCTTATTTACATATATTGAATATTTACATATATTGCATATTTACATATATTGCCTATTTACATATATTGCATATTTACATATGTTGCATATATACCTATATTGAATATTTTCATATATTGCATAATTACATATATTGCATATTTACATATATTGCATATTTACATATATTGCATATTTACATATATTGCATATTTACATATATTGCATATTTACATATTATGCATTTATACATATATTGCATATTTACATATATTGCATCTTTACATATATTGCATGTTTACATATATTGCATATTTACATATAATGCATGTTTACATATATTGCATATTTACATATAATGCATATTTACATATATTGCATATTTACATATATTGCATATTTACGTATATTGCATATTTACATGTATTGCATATTTACATATATTGCATATTTGCATATATTGCATATTTACATATAATGCATATTTACATATATTGCATATTTACATATATTGCATATTTACATATATTGCATATTTACATATATTGCATATTTACATATATTGCATATTTACATATATTGCATATTTACATATATTGCATATTCACATATATTGCATATTTACATATATTGCATATTTACATATATTGCATATTTACATATATTGCATGTTTTCATATATTGCATATTTACATATTTTGCATATTAACATATATTGCATATTTACATATGTTGCATATATACATATATTGCTAAATTACATATATTGCATATTTACATATATTGCATATTTACATATATTGCATATTTACATATATTGCTTATTTACATATATTGCATATTTACATATATTGCATATTTACATATATTGCATATTTACATATATTGCATATTTACATATATTGCATATTTACATATATTGCATATTTACATATATTGCATATTTACATATATTGCATATTTACATATATTGCATATTTACATATATTGCAGATTTACATATATTGCATATTTACATATATTGCATATTTACATATATTGCATATTTACATACATTGCATATTTACATATATTGCATATTTACATATATTGCATATTTACATATATTGCATATTCACATATATTGCATATTTACACATATTGCACATTTACATATATTGCATATTTACATATATTGCATATTTACATATATTGCATATTCACATATAATGCATATTTACATATATTGCATATTTACATATATTGCATATTTACATATATTGCATATTTACATATATTGCATATTTACATATATTGCATATTTACATATATTGCCTTTTTACATATATTGCATATATACATATGTTGCATATATACATATATTGCATATTTTCATATATTGCATATTTACATATATTGCATATTTACATATATTGCATATTCACATATATTGCATATTTACATATATTGCATGTTTTCATATATTGCATATTTACATATATTTCATTTTAACATATATTGCATATTTACATATATTGCATATTTACATATATTGCATATTTACATATATTGCATATTTACATATATTGCATATTTACATATATTGCATATTTACATATATTGCATATTTACATATATTGCATATTTACATATATTGCATATTTACAAACATTGCATATTTACATATATTGCATTTTTACATATATTGCATATTTACATATATTGCATATTTACATATATTGCATATTTACATATATTGCATATTTACATATATTGCATATTTACATATATTGCATATTTACATATAGTGCATATTTACATATATTGCATATTTACGTATATTGCATATTTACATGTATTGCATATTTACATATATTGCATATTTGCATATATTGCATATTTACATATATTGCATATTTACATATATTGCATATTTACATATAATGCAGTTTTAAATTATATTGCATATTTACACATATTGCATATTTACATATATTGCATATTTACATATATTGCATATTCACATATATTGCATATTCACATATAATGCATATTCACATATATTGCATATTTACATATATTGCATATTTACATATATTGCATATTTACATATATTGCACATTTACATATATTGCATATTTACATATATTGCATATTTACATATATTGCACATTTACATATATTGCATAATTACATATATTGCATATTTACATATATTGCATATTTACATATATTGCATATTTACATATATTGCATATTTACATATATTGCATATTTACATATATTGCATATTTACATATATTGCTTATTTACATATATTGCATATTTACATATATTGCATATTTACATATATTGCATATTTACATATATTGCATATTTACATATATTGCATAGTTACATATATTGCATATTTAAATATATTGAATATTTACATATCTTGCATATTTACATATATTGCATCTTTACATATATTGCATATTTAAATTATATTGCATATTTACACATATTGCATATTTACATATATTGCATATTTACATATATTGCATATTTACATATATTGCATATTTACATATATAGCCTATTTACATATATTGCATATTTACATATGTTGCATATATACCTATATTGCATATTTTCATATATTGCATAATTACATATGTTGCATATTTACATATATTGCATATTTACATATATTGCATATTTACATATATTGCATATTTTCATATATTGCATATTTACATATAATGCATTTATACATATATTGCATATTTACATATATTGCATCTTTACATATATTGCATATTTACATATATTGCATATTTACATATAATGCAAGTTTACATATATTGCATATTTACATATATTGCATATTTACGTATATTGCATATTTACATGTATTGCATATTTACATATATTGCATATTTGCATATATTGCATATTTACATATATTGCATATTTACTTATATTGCATATTTACATATATTGCATATTCACATATATTGCATATTTACATATATTGCATATTTACATATATTGCATATTCACATATATTGCATATTTACATATATTGCATATTTACATATATTGCATATTTACATATATTGCATATTTACATATATTGCATGTTTTCATATATTGCATATTTACATATATTGCATTTTAACATATATTGCATATTTACATATATTGCATATTTACATATATTGCATATTTACATATATTGCATATTTACATATATTGCATAGTTACATATATTGCATATTTAAATATATTGCATATTTACATATCTTGCATATTTACATATATTGCATCTTTACATATATTGCATATTTAAATTATATTGCATATTTACACATATTGCATATTTACATATATTGCATATTTACATATATTGCATATTTACATATATTGCATATTTACATATATAGCCTATTTACATATATTGCATATTTACATATGTTGCATATATACCTATATTGCATATTTTCATATATTGCATAATTACATATGTTGCATATTTACATATATTGCATATTTACATATATTGCATATTTTCATATATTGCATATTTACATATAATGCATTTATACATATATTGCATATTTACATATATTGCATCTTTACATATATTGCATATTTACATATATTGCATATTTACATATAATGCAAGTTTACATATAATGCATATTTACATATATTGCATATTTACGTATATTGCATATTTACATGTATTGCATATTTACATATATTGCATATTTGCATATATTGCATATTTACATATATTGCATATTTACTTATATTGCATATTTACATATATTGCATATTCACATATATTGCATATTTACATATATTGCATATTTACATATATTGCATATTCACATATATTGCATATTTACATATATTGCATATTTACATATATTGCATATTTACATATATTGCATATTTACATATATTGCATGTTTTCATATATTGCATATTTACATATATTGCATTTTAACATATATTGCATATTTACATATATTGCATATTTACATATATTGCATATTTACATATATTGCATATTTACATATATTGCTTATTTACATATATTGAATATTTACATATATTGCATATTTACATATATTGCCTATTTACATATATTGCATATTTACATATGTTGCATATATACCTATATTGAATATTTTCATATATTGCATAATTACATATATTGCATATTTACATATATTGCATATTTACATATATTGCATATTTACATATATTGCATATTTACATATATTGCATATTTACATATTATGCATTTATACATATATTGCATATTTACATATATTGCATCTTTACATATATTGCATGTTTAAATATATTGCATATTTACATATAATGCATGTTTACATATATTGCATATTTACATATAATGCATATTTACATATATTGCATATTTACATATATTGCATATTTACGTATATTGCATATTTACATGTATTGCATATTTACATATATTGCATATTTGCATATATTGCATATTTACATATAATGCATATTTACATATATTGCATATTTACATATATTGCATATTTACATATATTGCATATTTACATATATTGCATATTTACATATTTTGCATATTTACATATATTGCATATTTACATATATTGCATATTCACATATATTGCATATTTACATATATTGCATATTTACATATATTGCATATTTATATATATTGCATGTTTTCATATATTGCATATTTACATATTTTGCATATTAACATATATTGAATATTTACATATGTTGCATATATACATATATTGCATAATTACATATATTGCATATTTACATATATTGCATATTTACATATTATGCATATTTACATATATTGCATGTTTTCATATATTGCATGTTTACATATATTGCATATTTACATATATTGCATATTTACATATTTTGCATATTTACATATATTGCTTATTTACATATATTGCATATTTACATATATTGCATATTTACATATATTGCATATTTACATATAGTGCATATTTACATATATTGCATATTTACATATATTGCATATTTACATATATTGCTCATTTACATATATTGCATATTTACATATATTGCATATTTACATATATTGCATATTTACATATATTGCATATTTACATATATTGCATATTTACATATATTGCATATTTACATATATTGCATATTTACATATATTGCATATTTACATATATTGCAGATTTACTTATATTGCATATTTACATATATTGCATATTTACGTATATTGCATATTTACATATATTGCATATTTACATATATTGCATATTTACATATATTGCATATTTACATATATTGCATCTTTACATATATTGCATAATTACATATATTGCATATTTACATATATTGCATATTTACATACATTGCATATTTACATATATTGCATATTTACATATATTGCATATTTACATACATTGCATATTTACATATATTGCATATTTACATTCATTGCATATTTACATATATTTCATATTTACATACATTGCATATTTACATATATTGCATATTTACATATATTGCATAGTTAAATATATTGCATATTTACATATCTTGCATATTTACATATATTGCATCTTTACATATATTGCATATTTAAATTATATTGCATATTTACACATATTGCATATTTACATATATTGCATATTTACATATATTGCATGTTTTCATATATTGCATATTTACATATATTGCATATTTACATATATTGCATATTTACATATATTGCATATTTACATATATTGCATATTTACATATATTGCATATTTACATATATTGCATATTTACATATATTGCATATTTACATATATTGCATATTTACATATATTGCATATTTACATATATTGCATATTTACATATATTGCTTATTTACATATATTGCATATTTACATATATTGCATATTTACATATATTGCATATTTACATATATTGCATATTTACATATATTGCATATTTACATATATTGCATATTTACATATATTGCATATTTACATATATTGCATGTTTTCATATATTGCATATTTACATATATTGCATTTTAACATATATTGCATATTTACATATATTGCATATTTACATATATTGCATATTTACATATATTGCATATTTACATATATTGCTTATTTACATATATTGAATATTTACATATATTGCATATTTACATATATTGCCTATTTACATATATTGCATATTTACATATGTTGCATATATACCTATATTGAATATTTTCATATATTGCATAATTACATATATTGCATATTTACATATATTGCATATTTACATATATTGCATATTTACATATATTGCATATTTACATATATTGCATATTTACATATATTGCATATTTACATATTATGCATTTATACATATATTGCATATTTACATATATTGCATCTTTACATATATTGCATATTTACATATATTGCATATTTACATATAATGCATGTTTACATATATTGCATATTTACATATAATGCATATTTACATATATTGCATATTTACATATATTGCATATTTACGTATATTGCATATTTACATGTATTGCATATTTACATATATTGCATATTTGCATATATTGCATATTTACATATAATGCATATTTACATATATTGCATATTTACATATATTGCATATTTACATATATTGCATATTTACATATATTGCATATTTACATATTTTGCATATTTACATATATTGCATATTTACATATATTGCATATTCACATATATTGCATATTTACATATATTGCATATTTACATATATTGCATATTTATATATATTGCATGTTTTCATATATTGCATATTTACATATTTTGCATATTAACATATATTGCATATTTACATATGTTGCATATATACATATATTGCATAATTACATATATTGCATATTTACATATATTGCATATTTACATATTATGCATATTTACATATATTGCATGTTTTCATATATTGCATGTTTTCATATATTGCATATTTACATATATTGCATATTTACATATTTTGCATATTTACATATATTGCTTATTTACATATATTGCATATTTACATATATTGCATATTTACATATATTGCATATTTACATATAGTGCATATTTACATATATTGCATATTTACATATATTGCATATTTACATATATTGCTCATTTACATATATTGCATATTTACATATATTGCATATTTACATATATTGCATATTTACATATATTGCATATTTACATATATTGCATATTTACATATATTGCATATTTACATATATTGCATATTTACATATATTGCATATTTACATATATTGCAGATTTACTTATATTGCATATTTACATATATTGCATATTTACGTATATTGCATATTTACATATATTGCATATTTACATATATTGCATATTTACATATATTGCATATTTACATATATTGCATATTTACATATATTGCATAATTACATATATTGCATATTTACATATATTGCATATTTACATACATTGCATATTTACATATATTGCATATTTACATATATTGCATATTTACATACATTGCATATTTACATATATTGCTTATTTACATTCATTGCATATTTACATATATTTCATATTTACATACATTGCATATTTACATATATTGCATATTTACATATATTGCATAGTTAAATATATTGCATATTTACATATATTGCATATTTACATATATTGCATCTTTACATATATTGCATATTTAAATTATATTGCATATTTACACATATTGCATATTTACATATATTGCATATTTACATATATTGCATATTTACATATATTGCATCTTTACATATATTGCATATTTAAATTATATTGCATATTTACACATATTGCATATTTACTTATATTGCATATTTACATATATTGCATATTTACATATATTGGATATTAACATATATTGCATATTTACATATATTGCATATTTACATATATTGCATATTTACATATATTGCATATTTACATATATTGCATATTTACATATATTGCATATTTACATATATTGCATATTTACATATATTGCAGATTTACTTATATTGCATATTTACATATATTGCATATTTACATATATTGCATATTTACATATATTGCCTATTTACATATATTGCATATTTACATATATTGCATATTTACATATATTGCATATTTACATATATTGCATAATTACATATATTGCATATTTACATATATTGCATATTTACATATATTGCATATTTACATATATTGCATATTTACATATATTGCATATTTACATATATTGCATATTTACATATATTGCTTATTTACATTTATTGCATATTTACATATATTGCATATTTAGATATATTGCATATTTACATATATTGCATATTTACATATATTGCATATTTACATATATTGCATATTTACATATATTGCATATTTACATATATTGCATATTTACATATATTGCATATTCACATATATTGCATATTTACATATATTGCCTATTTACATATATTGCATATTTACATATATTGCATGTTTTCATGTATTGCATATTTACATATTTTGCATATTAACATATATTGCATATTTACATATGTTGCATATATACATATATTGCATAATTACATATATTGCATATTTACATATATTGCATATTTACATATATTGCATATTTACATATATTGCATGTTTTCATATATTGCATGTTTACATATATTGCATATTTACATATATTGCATATTTACATATTTTGCATATTTACATATATTGCTTATTTACATATATTGCATATTTACATATATTGCATATTTACATATATTGCATATTTACATATAGTGCATATTTACATATATTGCATATTTACATATATTGCATATTTACATATATTGCTCATTTACATATATTGCATATTTACATATATTGCATATTTACATATATTGCATATTTACATATATTGCATATTTACATATATTGCATATTTACATATATTGCATATTTACATATATTGCATATTTACATATATTGCATATTTACATATATTGCAGATTTACTTATATTGCATATTTACATATATTGCATATTTACATATATTGCATATTTACATATATTGCATATTTACATATATTGCATATTTACATATATTGCATATTTACATATATTGGATATTAACATATATTGCATATTTACATATATTGCATATTTACATATATTGCATATTTACATATATTGCATATTTACATATATTGCATATTTACATATATTGCATATTTACATATATTGCATATTTACATATATTGCAGATTTACTTATATTGCATATTTACATATATTGCATATTTACATATATTGCATATTTACATATATTGCCTATTTACATATATTGCATATTTACATATATTGCATATTTACATATATTGCATATTTACATATATTGCATAATTACATATATTGCATATTTACATATATTGCATATTTACATATATTGCATATTTACATATATTGCATATTTACATATATTGCATATTTACATATATTGCATATTTACATATATTGCTTATTTACATTTATTGCATATTTACATATATTGCATATTTAGATATATTGCATATTTACATATATTGCATATTTACATATATTGCATATTTACATATATTGCATATTTACATATATTGCATATTTACATATATTGCATATTTACATATATTGCATATTCACATATATTGCATATTTACATATATTGCCTATTTACATATATTGCATATTTACATATATTGCATGTTTTCATGTATTGCATATTTACATATTTTGCATATTAACATATATTGCATATTTACATATGTTGCATATATACATATATTGCATAATTACATATATTGCATATTTACATATATTGCATATTTACATATATTGCATATTTACATATATTGCATGTTTTCATATATTGCATGTTTACATATATTGCATATTTACATATATTGCATATTTACATATTTTGCATATTTACATATATTGCTTATTTACATATATTGCATATTTACATATATTGCATATTTACATATATTGCATATTTACATATAGTGCATATTTACATATATTGCATATTTACATATATTGCATATTTACATATATTGCTCATTTACATATATTGCATATTTACATATATTGCATATTTACATATATTGCATATTTACATATATTGCATATTTACATATATTGCATATTTACATATATTGCATATTTACATATATTGCATATTTACATATATTGCATATTTACATATATTGCAGATTTACTTATATTGCATATTTACATATATTGCATATTTACATATATTGCATATTTACATATATTGCATATTTACATATATTGCATATTTACATATATTGCATATTTACATATATTGCATATTTACATATATTGCATAATTACATATATTGCATATTTACATATATTGCATATTTACATACATTGCATATTTACATATATTGCATATTTACATATATTGCATATTTACATATATTGCATATTTACATATATTGCTTATTTACATTTATTGCATATTTACATATATTGCATATTTACATACATTGCATATTTACATATATTGCATATTTACATATATTGCATAGTTAAATATATTGCATATTTACATATCTTTCATATTTACATATATTGCATCTTTACATATATTGCATATTTAAATTATATTGCATATTTACATATATTGCATATTTACATATATTGCTCATTTACATATATTGCATATTTACATATATTGCATATTTACATATATTGCATATTTACATATATTGCATATTTACATATATTGCATATTTACATATATTGCATATTTACATATATTGCATATTTACATATATTGCATATTTACATATATTGCAGATTTACTTATATTGCATATTTACATATATTGCATATTTACATATATTGCATATTTACATATATTGCATATTTACATATATTGCATATTTACATATATTGCATATTTACATATATTGCATATTTACATATATTGCAGATTTACTTATATTGCATATTTACATATATTGCATATTTACATATATTGCATATTTACATATATTGCATATTTACATATATTGCATATTTACATATATTGCATATTTACATATATTGCATGTTTTCATATATTGCATATTTACATATATTAAATATTTACATATATTGCATATTTACATATTTTACATGTTTACATATATTGCTTATTTACATATATTGCATATTTACATATATTGCATATTAACATATATTGCATATTTACATATATTGCATATTTACATATATTGCATATTTACATATATTGCATATTTACATATATTGCTTATTTACATATATTGCATATTTACATATATTGCATATTTACATATATTGCATATTTACATATATTGCATATTTACATATATTGCATATTTACATATATTGCATATTTACATATATTGCATATTTACATATATTGCATATTTACATATATTGCAGATTTACTTATATTGCATATTTACATATATTGCATATTTACATATATTGCATATTTACATATATTGCATATTTACATATATTGCATATTTACATATATTGCATATTTACATATATTGCATATTTACATATATTGCATATTTACATATATTGCATAATTACATATATTGCATATTTACATATATTGCATATTTACATATATTGCATATTTACATATATTGCATATTTACATATATTGCATATTTACATATATTGCTTATTTACATTTATTGCATATTTACATATATTGCATATTTACATATATTGCATATTTACATATATTGCATATTTACATATATTGCATATTTACATATATTGCATATTTACATATATTGCATATTTACATATATTGCATATTTACATATATTGCATATTCACATATATTGCATATTTACATATATTGCATATTTACATATATTGCATATTTACATATATTGCATGTTTTCATATATTGCATATTTACATATTTTGCATATTAACATATATTGCATATTTACATATGTTGCATATATACATATATTGCATAATTACATATATTGCATATTTACATATATTGCATATTTACATATATTGCATATTTACATATATTGCATGTTTTCATATATTGCATATTTACATATATTGCATATTTACATATATTGCATATTTACATATTTTGCATATTTACATATATTGCTTATTTACATATATTGCATATTTACATATATTGCATATTTACATATATTGCATATTTACATATAGTGCATATTTACATATATTGCATATTTACATATATTGCATATTTACATATATTGCTCATTTACATATATTGCATATTTACATATATTGCATATTTACATATATTGCATATTTACATATATTGCATATTTACATATATTGCATATTTACATATATTGCATATTTACATATATTGCATATTTACATATATTGCATATTTACATATATTGCAGATTTACTTATATTGCATATTTACATATATTGCATATTTACATATATTGCATATTTACATATATTGCATATTTACATATATTGCATATTTACATATATTGCATATTTACATATATTGCATATTTACATATATTGCATAATTACATATATTGCATATTTACATATATTGCATATTTACATACATTGCATATTTACATATATTGCATATTTACATATATTGCATATTTACATATATTGCTTATTTACATTTATTGCATAATTACATATATTGCATATTTACATATATTGCATATTTACATATATTGCATATTTACATATATTGCATAGTTAAATATATTGCATATTTACATATCTTGCATATTTACATATATTGCATATTTACATATATTGCATATTTACATATATTGCATATTTACATATATTGCATATTTACATATATTGCATATTTACATATATTGCATATTTACATATATTGCATATTTACATATATTGCATAATTACATATATTGCATATTTACATATATTGCATATTTACATATATTGCATATTTACATATATTGCATATTTACATATATTGCATATTTACATATATTGCTTATTTACATTTATTGCATATTTACATATATTGCATATTTACATATATTGCATATTTACATATTTTGCATATTTACATATATTGCATATTTACATATATTGCATATTTACATATATTGCATATTTACATATATTGCATATTTACATATATTGCATATTTACATATATTGCATATTCACATATATTGCATATTTACATATATTGCATATTTACATATTTTGCATATTTACATATATTGCATGTTTTCATATATTGCATATTTACATATTTTGCATATTAACATATATTGCATATTTACATATGTTGCATATATACATATATTGCATAATTACATATATTGCATATTTACATATATTGCATATTTACATATATTGCATATTTACATATATTGCATGTTTTCATATATTGCATATTTACATATATTGCATATTTACATATATTGCATATTTACATATTTTGCATATTTACATATATTGCTTATTTACATATATTGCATATTTACATATATTGCATATTTACATATATTGCATATTTACATATAGTGCATATTTACATATATTGCATATTTACATATATTGCATATTTACATATATTGCTCATTTACATATATTGCATATTTACATATATTGCATATTTACATATATTGCATATTTACATATATTGCATATTTACATATATTGCATATTTACATATATTGCACTTTTACATATATTGCATATTTACATATATTGCATATTTACATATATTGCAGATTTACTTATATTGCATATTTACATAAATTGCATATTTACATATATTGCATATTTACATATATTGCATATTTACATATATTGCATATTTACATATATTGCATATTTACATATATTGCATATTTACATATATTGCATAATTACATATATTGCATATTTACATATATTGCATATTTACATACATTGCATATTTACATATATTGCATATTTACATATATTGCATATTTACATATATTGCATATTTACATATATTGCTTATTTACATTTATTGCATAATTACATATATTGCATATTTACATATATTGCATATTTACATATATTGCATATTTACATATATTGCATAGTTAAATATATTGCATATTTACATATCTTGCATATTTACATATATTGCATCTTTACATATATTGCATATTTACATATATTGCATAGTTAAATATATTGCATATTTACATATATTGCATATTAACATATATTGCATATTAACATATATTGCATATTTACATATATTGCATATTTACATATATTGCATATTTACATATATTGCATATTTACATATATTGCTTATTTACATATATTGCATATTTACATATATTGCATATTTACATATATTGCATATTTACATATATTGCATATTTACATATATTGCATATTTACATATATTGCATATTTACATATATTGCATATTTACATATATTGCATATTTACATATATTGCAGATTTACTTATATTGCATATTTACATATATTGCATATTTACATATATTGCATATTTACATATATTGCATATTTACATATATTGCATATTTACATATATTTCATATTTACATATATTGCATATTTACATATATTGCATAATTACATATATTGCATATTTACATATATTGCATATTTACATATATTGCATATTTACATATATTGCATATTTACATATATTGCATATTTACATATATTGCATATTTACATATATTGCTTATTTACATTTATTGCATATTTACATATATTGCATATTTACATATATTGCATATTTACATATATTGCATATTTACATATATTGCATAGTTAAATATATTGCATATTTACATATCTTGCATATTTACATATATTGCATCTTTACATATATTGCATATTTAAATTATATTGCATATTTACACATATTGCATATTTACATATATTGCATATTTACATATATTGCATTTTAACATATATTGCATATTTACATATATTGCATATTTACATATATTGCATATTTACATATATTGCATATTTACATATATTGCATGTTTTCATATATTGCATATTTACATATATTGCATTTTAACATATATTGCATATTTACATATATTGCATATTTACATATATTGCATATTTACATATATTGCATATTTACATATATTGCCTATTTACATATATTGCATATTTACATATATTGCATATTTACATATATTGCATATTTACATATATTGCATATTTACATATATTGCATATTTACATATATTGCATATTCACATATATTGCATATTTACATATATTGCATATTTACATATATTGCATATTAACATATATTGCATATTTACATATATTGCATATTTACATATATTGCATATTTACATGTATTGCATTTTTACGTATATTGCATATTTACATGAATTGCATATTTACATATATTGCATATTTGCATATATTGCATATTTACATATATTGCATATTCACATATATTGCATATTTACATATATTGCATATTTACATATATTGCATATTCACATATATTGCATATTTACATTTATTGCATATTTAAATTATATTGCATATTTACACATATTGCATAGTTACATATATTGCATATTTACATATATTGCATATTTACATATATTGCATATTCACATATAATGCATATTTACATATATTGCATATTTACATATATTGCATATTTACATATATTGCATATTTACATATATTGCATATTTACATATATTGCATATTTACATATATTGCATATTTACATATATTGCATATTTACATATATTTCATATTTACATATATTGCATATTTACATATATTGCATATTTACATATATTGCATATATAGATATATTGCATATTTACATATATTGCATATTTACATATATTGCATAATTACATATATTGCATATTTACATATATTGCATATTTACATATATTGCATATTTACATATATTGCATATTTACATATATTGCATATTTACATATATTGCATATTTACATATATTGCATATTTACATATATTGCATATTTACATATATTGCATATTTACATATATTGCATATTTACATATATTGCATATTTACATATATTGCCTATTTACATATATTGCATATTTACATATGTTGCATATATACATATATTGCATATTTTCATATATTGCATAATTACATATATTGCATATTTACATATATTGCATATTTACATATATTGCATATTTACATATATTGCATATTTACATATATTGCATGTTTTCATATATTGCATATTTACATATATTGCATTTTTACATATATTGCATATTTAAATATATTGCATATTTACATATATTGCATATTTACATATATTGCATCTTTACATATTATGCATTTATACATATATTGCATATGTACATATATTGCATCTTTACATATATTGCATATTTACATATATTGCATATTTACATATATTGCATATTTACATATATTGCATATTTACATATATTGCATATTCACATATATTGCATATTTACATATATTGCTTATTTACATATATTGCATATTTACATATATTACATATTTACATATATTGCATATTTACATATATTGCATATTTACATATATTGCATATTTACATATATTGCATATTTACATATATTGCATATTTACATATATTGCATATTTACATATATTGCATATTTACATATATTGCATATTTACATAGATTGCATATTTACATATATTGCATATTTACATATATTGCATATTTACATATATTGCATATTTACATATATTGCATATTTACATATATTGCATATTTACATATATTGCATATTTACATATATTGCATGTTTACATATATTGCATATTTACATATATTGCATATTTACATATATTGCATATTTACATATATTGCATATTTACATATATTGCATATTTACATATATTGCATATTTACATATATTGCATATTTACATATATTGCATATTTACATATATTGCATATTTACATATATTGCATATTTACATATATTGCATATTTACATAAATTGCATATTTACATATATTGCATATTTACATATATTGCATATTTACATATAATGCATATTTACATAAATTGCATATTTACATATATTGCATATTTACGTATATTGCATATTTACATGTATTGCATATTTACATATATTGCATATTTGCATATATTGCATATTTACATATATTGCATATTTACATATATTGCATATTTACATATATTGCATATTTACATATATTGCATAATTACATATATTGCATATTTACATATATTGCATATTTACATTTATTGCATATTTACATATATTGCATATTTACATATATTGCATATTCACATATATTGCATATTTACATATATTGCATATATACATATATTGCATATTTACATATATTGCATATTTACATATATTGCATATTTACGTATATTGCATATTTACATGTATTGCATATTTGCATATAATGCATATTTACATATATTGCATATTTACATATATTGCTTATTTACATATATTGCATATTTACATATATTGCATATTTACATATATTGCATATTTACATATATTGCATATTTACATATATTGCATATTTACATATATTGCATATTTACATATATTGCATATTAACATATATTGGTTATTAACAAATATTGGATATTTACATATATTGCATATTTACATATATTGCATATTTACATATATTGCATATTTACATATATTTCATATTTGCATATATTGCATAGTTTCCTATAATGCATATTTACATATATTGCATATTTACATATATTGAATATTTACATATATTGCATATTTACATATATTGCATATTTACATATATTGCATATTTACATATATTGCATATTTACATATATTGCATATTTACATATATTGCATATTTACATATATTGCATATTTACTTATATTGCATATTTACATAAATTGCAAATTTACATATATTGCATATTTACATATATTGCATATTTACATATAATGCATATTTACATAAATTGCATATTTACATATATTGCATATTTACATATATTGCATATTTACATATATTGCATATTTACATATATTGCATATTTACATATATTGCATATTTACTTATATTGCATATTTACATAAATTGCAAATTTACATATATTGCATATTTACATATATTGCATATTTACATATAATGCATATTTACATAAATTGCATATTTACATATATTGCATATTTACGTATATTGCATATTTACATGTATTGCATATTTACATATATTGCATATTTGCATATATTGCATATTTACATATATTGCATATTTACATATATTGCATATTAACATATATTGCATATTTACATATATTGCATATTTACATATATTGCATATTAACATATATTGGATATTAACATATATTGGATATTTACATATATTGCATATTTACATATATTGCATATTTACATATATTGCATATTTAAATATATTGCATATTTACATATATTAAATGATTACATATATTGCATATTTACACATATTGCATATTTACATATATTACATATTTACATATATTGCATATTTACATATATTGCATATTTACATATATTGCATATTTACATATATTAAATGATTACATATATTGCATATTTACACATATTGCATATTTACATATATTACATATTTACATATATTGCATATTTACATATATTGCATATTTACATATATTGCATAGTTACATATATTGCATATTTACATATATTGCATATTTACATATATTGCATATTTACATATATTGCATATTTACATATATTGCATATTTACATATATTGCATATTTACATATATTGCATATTTACATATATTGCATATTTACATATATTGCATAATTACATATATTGAATATTTACATATATTGCATATTTACATATATTGCATATTTACATATATTGCATATTTACATATATTGCATATTTACATATATTGCATATTTACATATATTGCATATTTACATATATTGAAGATTTACATATATTGCATATTTACATATATTGCATATTTACATATATTGCATATTTACATATATTGCATATTTACATATACTGCATATTAACATATATTGGTTATTAACAAATATTGGATATTTACATATATTGCATATTTACATATATTGTATATTTACATATATTGCATATTTACATATATTGCAAATTTACATATATTGCATATTTACATATATTGCATATTTACATATATTGCATAATTACATATATTGAATATTTACATATATTGCATATTTACATATATTGCATATTTACATATATTGCATATTTACATATATTGCATATTTACATATATTGCATAATTACATATATTGAATATTTACATATATTGCATATTTACATATATTGCATATTTACATATATTGCATATTTACATATATTGCATATTTACATATATTGCATATTTACATATATTGCATATTTACATATATTAAATGTTTACATATATTGCATATTTACACATATTGCATATTTACATATATTGCATATTTACATATATTACATATTTACATATATTGCATATTTACATATATTGCATATTTACATTTATTGCATATTTACATATATTGCATATTTACATATATTGCATATTTACATATATTAAATGTTTACATATATTGCATATTTACACATATTGCATATTTACATATATTACATATTTACATATATTGCATATTTACATATATTGCATATTTACATATATTGCATATTTACATATATTGCATATTTACATATATTGCATATTTACATATATTGAAGATTTACATATATTGCATATTTACATATATTGCATATTTACATATATTGCATATTTACATATATTGCATATTAACATATATTGCATATTTACATATATTAAATGTTTACATATATTGCATATTTACACCATATTTATATTTACATATATTACATATTTACATATATTGCATATTTACATATATTGCATATTTACATATATTGCATATTTACATATATTGCATATTTACATATATTGAAGATTTACACATTATGCATATTTACACATATTGCATATTTACATATATTACATATTTACATATATTGCATATTTACATATATTGCATATTTACATATATTGCATATTTACATATATTGCATATTTACATATATTGCATATTTACATATATTGAAGATTTACATATATTGCATATTTACATATATTGCATATTTACATATATTGCATATTTACATATATTGCATATTTACATATATTGCATATTTACATATATTGCATATTTACATATATTGCATATTTACATATATTGCATATTTACATATATTAAATGTTTACATATATTGCATATTTACACATATTGCATATTTACATATATTGCGTATTTACATATATAACATATTTACATATATTGGATATTTACATATATTGCATATTTACATATATTGCATATTTACATATATTGCATATTTACATATATTGCATATTTACATATATTGCATATTTACATATATTGCATATTTACATATATTAAATGTTTACATATATTGCATATTTACACATATTGCATATTTACATATATTGCGTATTTACATATATAACATATTTACATATATTGGATATTTACATATATTGCATATTTACATATATTGCATATTTACATATATTGCATATTTACATATATTGCATATTTACATATATTGCATATTTACATATATTGCATATTTACATATATTGCATATTTACATATATTGCATATTTGCATATATTGCATATTCACATATAATGCATATTTACATATATTGCATTTATACATATATTGCATATTTACATATATTGCATATTTACATATATTGCATATTTACATATATTGCAAATTTACATATATTAAATGTTTACATATATTGCATATTTACACATATTGCATATTTACATATATTACATATTTACATATATTGCATATTTACATATATTGCATATTTACATATATTGCATATTTACATATATTGCATATTTACATATATTGCATATTTACATATATTGAAGATTTACATATATTGCATATTTACATATATTGCATATTTACATATATTGCATATTTACATATATTGCATATTTACATATATTGCATATTTACATATATTGCATATTTACATATATTGCATATTTACATATACTGCATATTAACATATATTGGTTATTAACAAATATTGGATATTTACATATATTGCATATTTACATATATTGTATATTTACATATATTGCATATTTACATATATTGCAAATTTACATATATTGCATATTTACATATATTGCATATTTACATATATTGCATAATTACATATATTGAATATTTACATATATTGCATATTTACATATATTGCATATTTACATATATTGCATATTTACATATATTGCATATTTACATATATTGCATAATTACATATATTGAATATTTACATATATTGCATACTTACATATATTGCATATTTACATATATTGCATATTTACATATATTGCATATTTACATATATTGCATATTTACATATATTGCATATTTACATATATTAAATGTTTACATATATTGCATATTTACACATATTGCATATTTACATATATTGCATATTTACATATATTACATATTTACATATATTGCATATTTACATATATTGCATATTTACATTTATTGCATATTTACATATATTGCATATTTACATATATTGCATATTTACATATATTAAATGTTTACATATATTGCATATTTACATTTATTGCATATTTACATCAATTGCATATTTACATATATTGCATATTAACATATATTAAATGTTTACATATATTGCATATTTACACATATTGCATATTTACATATATTACATATTTACATCTATTGCATATTTACATATATTGCATATTTACATATATTGCATATTTACATATATTGCATATTTACATATATTGCATATTTACATATATTGAAGATTTACATATATTGCATATTTACATATATTGCATATTTACATATATTGCATATTTACATATATTGCATATTTACATATATTGAAGATTTACATATATTACATATTTACATATATTGCATATTTACATATATTGCATATTTACATATATTGCATATTAACATATATTGCATATTTACATATATTAAATGTTTACATATATTGCATATTTACACATATTGCATATTTACATATATTACATATTTACATATATTGCATATTTACATATATTGCATATTTACATATATTGCATATTTACATATATTGCATATTTACATATATTGCATATTTACATATCTTGAAGATTTACACATATTGCATATTTACACATATTGCATATTTACATATATTACATATTTACATATATTGCATATTTACATATATTGCATATTTACATATATTGCATATTTACATATATTGCATATTTACATATATTGCATATTTACATATATTGAAGATTTACATATATTGCATATTTACATATATTGCATATTTACATATATTGCATATTTACATATATTGCATATTTGCATATATTGCATATTTACATATATTGCATATTTACATATATTAAATGTTTACATATATTGCATATTTACACATATTGCATATTTACATATATTGCGTATTTACATATATTACATATTTACATATATTGCATATTTACATATATTGCATATTTACATATATTGCATATTTACATATATTGCATATTTACATATATTGCATATTTACATATATTGCATATTTACATATATTGCATATTTACATATATTGCATATTTACATATATTGCATATTTACATATATTGCATATTTACATATATTGCATATTTGCATATATTGCATAATTACATATAATGCATATTTTCATATATTGCATATTGCATATTGCATAATTACATATATTAAATGTTTACATATATTGCATATTTACACATATTGCATATTTACATATATTACATATTTACATATATTGCATATTTACTTATATTGCATATTTACATATATTGCATATTTACATATATTGCATATTTACATATATTGCATATTTACATATATTAAATGTTTACATATATTGCATATTTACACATATTGCATATTTACATATATTGCATATTTACATATATTACATATTTACATATATTGCATATTTACATATATTGCATATTTACATATATTGCATATTTACATATATTGCATATTTACATATATTGCATATTTACATATATTGCATATTTACATATATTGCATATTTACATATATTGCATATTTACATATATTGCATATTTACACATATTGCATATTTACATATATTGCATATTTACATATATTGCATATTTACATATATTGCATATTTACATATATTGCATATTTACATATATTGCATATTAACATATATTGGATATTAACATATATTGGATATTTACATATATTGCATATTTACATAAATTGCATATTTACATATATTGCATATTTACATATATTGCATATTTACATATATTGCATATTTACATATATTGCATATTTACATATATTGCATATTTACATATATTGCATATTTACATATATTGCATATTTACATATATTGCATATTAACATATATTGGTTATTAACAAATATTGGATATTTACATATATTGCATATTTACATATATTGCATATTTACATATATTGCATATTTACATATATTACATATTTACATATATTGCTCATTTACACATATTGCATACTTACATATATTGCATATTTACATATATTGCATATTTACATATATTGCATATTTACATATATTGCATATTTACATATATTGGATATTAACATATATTGGATATTTACATATATTGGATATTTACATATATTGCATATTTACATATATTGCATATTTACATATATTGCATATTGCATATTGCATAATTACATATATTAAATGTTTACATATATTGCATATTTACACATATTGCATATTTACATATATTACATATTTACATATATTGCATATTTACTTATATTGCATATTTACATATATTGCATATTTACATATATTGCATATTTACATATATTGCATATTTACATATATTAAATGTTTACATATATTGCATATTTACACATATTGCATATTTACATATATTGCATATTTACATATATTACATATTTACATATATTGCATATTTACATATATTGCATATTTACATATATTGCATATTTACATATATTGCATATTTACATATATTGCATATTTACATATATTGCATATTTACATATATTGCATATTTACATATATTGCATATTTACATATATTGCATATTTACACATATTGCATATTTACATATATTGCATATTTACATATATTGCATATTTACATATATTGCATATTTACATATATTGCATATTTACATATATTGCATATTAACATATATTGGATATTAACATATATTGGATATTTACATATATTGCATATTTACATAAATTGCATATTTACATATATTGCATATTTACATATATTGCATATTTACATATATTGCATATTTACATATATTGCATATTTACATATATTGCATATTTACATATATTGCATATTTACATATATTGCATATTTACATATATTGCATATTTACATATATTGCATATTAACATATATTGGTTATTAACAAATATTGGATATTTACATATATTGCATATTTACATATATTGCATATTTACATATAATGCATATTTACATATATTGCATACTTACATATATTGCATATTTACATATATTGCATATTTACATATATTGCATATTTACATATATTGCATATTTACATATATTGCATATTAACATATATTGGATATTTACATATATTGCATATTTACATATATTGCATATTTACATATATTGCATATTTACATATATTGCATATTTACATATATTGCATATTTACTTATATTGCATATTTACATATATTGCATATTTACATATATTGCATATTTACATATATTGCATATTTACATATAATGCATATTTACATATATTGCATATTTACATATATTGCATATTTACATATATTGCATATTTACATATATTGCATATTTACATATATTGCATATTTACATATATTGCATATTTACATATATTGCATATATACACATATTGCATATTTACATATATTGCATATTTACATATATTGCATATTTACATATATTGCATATTTACATATATTGCATATTTACATATATTGCATATTAACATATATTGGATATTAACATATATTGGATATTTACATATATTGCATATTCACATATATTGCATATTTACATATATTGCATATTTACATATATTGCATATTTACATATATTGCATATTTACATATATTGCATATTTACATATATTGCATATTTACATATATTGCATATTTACATATATTGCATATTTACATATATTGCATATTTACATATATTGGTTATTAACAAATATTGGATATTTACATATATTGCATATTTACATATATTGCATATTTACATATATTGCATATTTACATATATTGCATATTAACATATATTGGATATTAACATATATTGGATATTTACATAAATTGCATATTTACATAAATTGCATATTTACATAAATTGCATATTTACATATATTGCATATTTACATATATTGCATATTTACATATATTGCATATTTACATATATTGCATATTTACATATATTGCATATTAACATATATTGGATATTAACATATATTGGATATTTAAATATATTGCATATTTACATAAATTGCATATTTACATATATGCATATTTACATATATTGCATATTTACATATATTGCATATTTACATATATTGCATATTAACATATATTGGATATTAACATATATAGCATATTTACATATATTGCATCTTTAAATATATTGCATATTTACATATATTGCATATTTACATATATTGCATATTTACATATATTGCATATTTGCATATATTGCATATTTACATATAATGCATATTTACATATATTGCATACTTACATATATTGCATATTTACATATATTGCATATTTACATATATTGCATATTAACATATATTGGATATTTACATATATTGCATATTTACATATATTGCATATTTACATATATTGCATATTTACATATATTGCATATTTACATATATTGCATATTTACTTATATTGCATATTTACATATATTGCATATTTACATATATTGCATATTTACATATATTGCATATTTACATATAATGCATATTTACATATATTGCATATTTACATATATTGCATATTTACATATATTGCATATTTACATATATTGCATATTTACATATATTGCATATTTACATATATTGCATATTTACATATATTGCATATATACACATATTGCATATTTACATATATTGCATATTTACATATATTGCATATTTACATATATTGCATATTTACATATATTGCATATTTACATATATTGCATATTAACATATATTGGATATTAACATATATTGGATATTTACATATATTGCATATTCACATATATTGCATATTTACATATATTGCATATTTACATATATTGCATATTTACATATATTGCATATTTACATATATTGCATATTTACATATATTGCATATTTACATATATTGCATATTTACATATATTGCATATTTACATATATTGCATATTTACATATATTGCATATTAACATATATTGGTTATTAACAAATATTGGATATTTACATATATTGCATATTTACATATATTGCATATTTACACATATTGCATATTTACATATATTGCATATTTACATATATTGCATATTTACATATATTGCATATTTACATATATTGCATATTTACATATATTGCATATTTAGATATATTGCATATTTACATATATTAAATGTTTACATATATTGCATATTTACACATATTGCATATTTACATATATTGCATAATTACATATATTACATATTTACATATATTGCATATTTACATATATTGCATATTTACATTTATTGCATATTTACATATATTGCATATTTACATATATTGCATATTTACATATATTGCATATTTACATATATTGCATATTTACATATATTGCATATTTACATATATTGCATATTTACATATATTGCATATTTACATATATTAAATGTTTACATATATTGCATATTTACACATATTGCATATTTACATATATTGCATATTTACATATATTACATATTTACATATATTGCATATTTACATATATTGCATATTTACATTTATTGCATATTTACATATATTGCATATTTACATATATTGCATATTTACATATATTAAATGTTTACATATATTGCATATTTACACATATTGCATATTTACATATATTGCATATTTACATATATTACATATTTACATATATTGCATATTTACATATATTGCATATTTACATTTATTGCATATTTACATATATTGCATATTTACATATATTGCATATTTACATATATTAAATGTTTACATATATTGCATATTTACACATATTGCATATTTACATATATTACATATTTACATATAATGCATATTTACATATATTGCATATTTACATATATTGCATATTTACATATATTGCATATTTACATATATTGCATATTTACATATATTGAATATTTACATATAATGCATATTTACATATATTGCATATTTACATATATTGCATATTTACATATATTGCATATTTACATATATTGCATATTTACATATATTGCATATTTACATATATTGCATATTTACATATATTAAATGTTTACATATATTGCATATTTACACATATTGCATATTTACATATATTGCATATTTACATATATTACATGTTTACATATATTGCATATTTACATATATTGCATATTTACATTTATTGCATATTTACATATATTGCATATTTACATATATTGCATATTTACATATATTGCATATTTACATATATTGCATATTTACATATATTGCATATTTACATATATTGCATATTTACATCTATTGCATATTTACATATATTAAATGTTTACATATATTGCATATTTACACATATTGCATATTTACATATATTGCATATTTACATATATTACATATTTACATATATTGCATATTTACATATATTGCATATTTACATTTATTGCATATTTACATATATTGCATATTTACATATATTGCATATTTACATATATTAAATGTTTACATATATTGCATATTTACACATATTGCATATTTACATATATTACATATTTACATATATTGCATATTTACATATATTGCATATTTACATATATTGCATATTTACATATATTGCATATTTACATATATTGCATATTTACATATATTGCATATTTACATATATTGAAGATTTACATATATTGCATATTTACATATATTGCATATTTACATACATTGCATATTTACATATATTGCATATTTACATATATTGCATATTTACATATATTAAATGTTTACATATATTGCATATTTACACATATTGCATATTTACATATATTGCATATTTACATATATTACATATTTACATATATTGCATATTTACATATATTGCATATTTACATATATTGCATATTTACATATATTGCATATTTACATATATTGCATATTTACATATATTGCATATTTACATATATTGCATATTTACATATATTGCATATTCACATATATTGCATATTTACATATATTAAATGTTTACATATATTGCATATTTACACATATTGCATATTTACATATATTGCATATTAACATATATTGCATATTTACATATATTGCATATTTACATATATTGCATATTTGCATATATTGCATATTTACATATAATGCATATTTACATATATTGCATATTTACATATATGGCATAATTACATATATTGCATATTTACATATAATGCATATTTACATATATTGCATATTTACATATATTACATATTTACATATATTGCATATTTACATATATTGCATATTTACATATATTGCATATTTACATATATTGCATATTTACATATATTGCATATTTACATATATTGCATATTTACTTATATTGCATATTTACATATATTGCATATTCACATATATTGCATATTTACATATATTAAATATTTACATATATTGCATATTTACATATATTAAATGTTTACATATATTGCATATTTACACATATTGCATATTTACATATATTACATATTTACATATATTGCATATTTACTTATATTGCATATTTACATATATTGCATATTTACATATATTGCATATTTACATATATTGCATATTTACATATAATGCATATTTACATATATTGCATATATACATATATTGCATATTTACATATATTGCATATTTACATATATTGCATATTTACATATATTGCATATTTACATATATTGCATATTTACATATATTAAATGTTTACATATATTGCATATTTACACATATTGCATATTAACATATATTGCATATTTACATATATTACATATTTACATATATTGCATATTTACTTATATTGCATATTTACATTTATTGCATATTTACATATATTGCATATTTACATATATTGCATATTTACATATATTGCATATTTACATATATTGCATATTTACATATATTGCATATTTACATATATTGCATCTTTACATATATTGCATATTTACATATATTGCATATTTACATATATTGCATATTTACATATATTGCATATTTACATATATTGCATATTTAACCCTAATTCTAACCCTAACCCTAACCTTAACCCTAACCCTAACCCTAACCCTAACCTTAACCCTAACCCTAACTTTAATCCTAACCCTAACCCTAACCCTAACCCTAACCCTAATCCTAATCCTAACCCTAACCCTAACCCTAACCCTAACCCTAACCTTAACCCTAACCCTAACCCTAACCCTAACCATAACCCTTACCCTAACCCTAACCCTAACCCTAACCTCACCCTAATCCTAACCCTAACCCTAACCCTAACCCTAACCCTTACCCTAACCATATTTACATATATTGCATATTTATACATATTGCATCTTTACATATATTGCATATTTACATATATTGCATATTTACACATATTGCATATTTACATATATTGCATATTAACATATATTGCATATTTACATATATTGCATACTTACATATATTGCATATTTGCATATATTGCATATTTACATATATTGCATATTTACATATAATGCATCTTTACATATATTGCATATTTACATATAATGCATCTTTACATATATTGCATATTTACATATATGGCATAATTACATATATTGCATATTTACATATATTGCATATTGCATATTGCATATTTACATATATTAAATGTTTACATATACTGCATATTTACACATATTGCATATTTACATATATTACATATTTACATATATTGCATATTTACTTATATTGCATATTTACATATATTGCATATTTACATATATTGCATATTTACATATATTGCATATTTACATATAATGCATATTTACATATATTGCATATATACATATATTGCATATTTACATATATTACATATTTACATATATTGCATATTTACTTATATTGCATATTTACATTTATTGCATATTTACATATATTGCATATTTACATATATTGCATATTTACATATATTGCATATTTACATATATTGCATATTTACATATATTGCATATTTACATATATTGCATATTTACATATATTGCATATTTACATATATTGCATATTTACATATATTGCATATTTACATATATTGCATATTTACATATATTGCATATTTACATATATTGCATATTTACATATATTGCATATTTACATATATTGCATATTTACATATATTGCATATTTAACCCTAATTCTAACCCTAACCCTAACCTTAATCCTAACCCTAACCCTAACCCTAACCTTAACCCTAACCCTAACTTTAATCCTAACCCTAACCCTAACCCTAACCCTAACCCTTATCCTAATCCTAACCCTAACCCTAACCCTAACCCTAACCCTAACCCTAACCTTAACCCTAACCCTAACCCTAACCCTAACCCTAACCATAACCCTTACCCTAACCCTAACCCTAACCCTAACCTCACCCTAATCCTAACCCTAACCCTAACCCTAACCCTAACCCTTACCCTAACCATATTTACATATATTGCATATTTACACATATTGCATCTTTACATATATTGCATATTTACATATATTGCATATTTACATATATTGCATATTTACTTATATTGCATATTTACATATATTGCATATTTACATATATTGCATATTTACATATATTGCATATTTACATATAATGCATATTTACATATATTGCATATATACATATATTGCATATTTACATATATTGCATATTTACATATATTGCATATTGCATATTGCATATTTACATATATTAAATGTTTACATATATTGCATATTTACACATATTGCATATTTACATATATTACATATTTACATATATTGCATATTTAATTATATTGCATATTTACATATATTGCATATTTACATATATTGCATATTTACATATATTGCATATTTACATATAATGCATATTTACATATATTGCATATATACATATATTGCATATTTACATATATTGCATATTTACATATATTGCATATTTACATATATTGCATATTTACATATATTGCATATTTACATATATTAAATGTTTACATATATTGCATATTTACACATATTGCATATTAACATATATTGCATATTTACATATATTACATATTTACATATATTGCATATTTACTTATATTGCATATTTACATTTATTGCATATTTACATATATTGCATATTTACATATATTGCATATTTACATATATTGCATATTTACATATATTGCATATTTACATATATTGCATATTTACATATATTGCATCTTTACATATATTGCATATTTACATATATTGCATATTTACATATATTGCATATTTACATATATTGCATATTTACATATATTGCATATTTAACCCTAATTCTAACCCTAACCCTAACCTTAACCCTAACCCTAACCCTAACCCTAACCTTAACCCTAACCCTAACTTTAATCCTAACCCTAACCCTAACCCTAACCCTAACCCTAATCCTAATCCTAACCCTAACCCTAACCCTAACCCTAACCCTAACCTTAACCCTAACCCTAACCCTAACCCTAACCATAACCCTTACCCTAACCCTAACCCTAACCCTAACCTCACCCTAATCCTAACCCTAACCCTAACCCTAACCCTAACCCTTACCCTAACCATATTTACATATATTGCATATTTATACATATTGCATCTTTACATATATTGCATATTTACATATATTGCATATTTACACATATTGCATATTTACATATATTGCATATTAACATATATTGCATATTTACATATATTGCATACTTACATATATTGCATATTTGCATATATTGCATATTTACATATATTGCATATTTACATATAATGCATCTTTACATATATTGCATATTTACATATAATGCATCTTTACATATATTGCATATTTACATATATGGCATAATTACATATATTGCATATTTACATATATTGCATATTGCATATTGCATATTTACATATATTAAATGTTTACATATACTGCATATTTACACATATTGCATATTTACATATATTACATATTTACATATATTGCATATTTACTTATATTGCATATTTACATATATTGCATATTTACATATATTGCATATTTACATATATTGCATATTTACATATAATGCATATTTACATATATTGCATATATACATATATTGCATATTTACATATATTACATATTTACATATATTGCATATTTACTTATATTGCATATTTACATTTATTGCATATTTACATATATTGCATATTTACATATATTGCATATTTACATATATTGCATATTTACATATATTGCATATTTACATATATTGCATATTTACATATATTGCATATTTACATATATTGCATATTTACATATATTGCATATTTACATATATTGCATATTTACATATATTGCATATTTAACCCTAATTCTAACCCTAACCCTAACCTTAACCCTAACCCTAACCCTAACCCTAACCTTAACCCTAACCCTAACTTTAATCCTAACCCTAACCCTAACCCTAACCCTAACCCTAATCCTAATCCTAACCCTAACCCTAACCCTAACCCTAACCCTAACCCTAACCTTAACCCTAACCCTAACCCTAACCCTAACCCTAACCATAACCCTTACCCTAACCCTAACCCTAACCCTAACCTCACCCTAATCCTAACCCTAACCCTAACCCTAACCCTAACCCTTACCCTAACCATATTTACATATATTGCATATTTACACATATTGCATCTTTACATATATTGCATATTTACATATATTGCATATTTACATATATTGCATCTTTAAATATATTGCATATTTACATATATTGCATATTTACATATATTGCATATTTACATATATTGCATATTTGCATATATTGCATATTTACATATAATGCATATTTACATATATTGCATACTTACATATATTGCATATTTACATATATTGCATATTTACATATATTGCATATTTACATATATTGCATATTTACATATATTGCATATTCACATATATTGCATATTTACATATATTGCATATTTACATATATTGCATATTTACATATATTGCATATTTACATATATTGCATATTTGCATATATTGCATAATTACATATAATGCATATTTACATATATTGCATACTTACATACATTGCATATTTACATATATTGCATATTTACATATATTGCATATTTACATATATTGCATATTTACATATATTGCATCTTTACATATATTGCATATTTACATATATTGCATATTCACATATATTGCATATTTACATATATTAAATTTTTACATATATTGCATATTTACACATATTGCATATTTACATATATTGCATATTAACATATATTGCATATTTACATATATTGCATACTTACATATATTGCATATTTGCATATATTGCATATTTACATATAATGCATATTTACATATATTGCATATTTACATATATGGCATAATTACATATATTGCATATTTACATATATTGCATATTGCATATTGCATATTTACATATATTAAATGTTTACATATATTGCATATTTACACATATTGCATATTTACATGTATTACATATTTACATATATTGCATATTTACTTATATTGCATATTTACATATATTGCATATTTACATATATTGCATATTTACATATATTGCATATTTACATATAATGCATATTTACATATATTGCATATTTACATATATTGCATATTTACATATATTGCATATTTACATATATTGCATATTTACATATATTGCATATTTACATATATTGCATATTTACATATATTAAATGTTTACATATATTGCATATTTACACATATTGCATATTAACATATATTGCATATTTACATATATTACATATTTACATATATTGCATATTTACATATATTGCATATTTACATTTATTGCATATTTACATATATTGCATATTTACATATATTGCATATTTACATATATTGCATATTTACATATATTGCATATTTACATATATTGCATATTTACATATATTGCATATTTACATATATTTCGTATTTACATATATTGCAGATTTACATATATTGCATATTTACATATATTGCATATTTACATATATTGCATATTTACATATATTGCATATTTACATATATTGCATACTCACATATATTGCATATTTACATATATTGCATATTTACATATATTGCATATTTACATATATTGCATATTTACATATATTGCATATTTGCATATATTGCATAATTACATATAATGCATATTTACATATATTGCATACTTACATACATTGCATATTTACATATATTGCATATTTACATATATTGCATATTTACATATATTGCATATTTACATATATTGCATATTTACATATATTGCATATTTACATATATTGCATATTCACATATATTGCATATTTACATATATTAAATGTTTACATATATTGCATATTTACACATATTGCATATTTACATATATTGCATATTAACATATATTGCATATTTACATATATTGCATACTTACATATATTGCATATTTGCATATATTGCATATTTACATATAATGCATATTTACATATATTGCATATTTACATATATGGCATAATTACATATATTGCATATTTACATATATTGCATATTGCATATTGCATATTTACATATATTAAATGTTTACATATATTGCATATTTACACATATTGCATATTTACATGTATTACATATTTACATATATTGCATATTTACTTATATTGCATATTTACATATATTGCATATTTACATATAATGCATATTTACATATATTGCATATTTACATATATTGCATATTTACATATATTGCATATTTACATATATTGCATATTTACATATATTGCATATTTACATATATTGCATATTTACATATATTAAATGTTTACATATATTGCATATTTACACATATTGCATATTAACATATATTGCATATTTACATATATTACATATTTACATATATTGCATATTTACATATATTGCATATTTACATTTATTGCATATTTACATATATTGCATATTTACATATATTGCATATTTACATATATTGCATATTTACATATATTGCATATTTACATATATTGCATATTTACATATATTGCATATTTACATATATTTCATATTTACATATATTGCAGATTTACATATATTGCATATTTACATATATTGCATATTTACATATATTGCATATTTACATATATTGCATATTTACATATATTGCATATTTACATATATTGCATATTTAACCCTAATTCTAACCCTAACCCTAACCTTAACCCTAACCCTAACCCTAACCCTAACCTTAACCCTAACCCTAACTTTAATCCTAACCCTAACCCTAACCCTAACCCTAACCCTAACCCTAATCCTAATCCTAACCCTAACCCTAACCCTAACCCTAACCCTAACCTTAACCCTAACCCTAACCCTAACCCTAACCCTAACCCTAACCATAACCCTTACCCTAACCCTAACCCTAACCCTAACCTCACCCTAATCCTAACCCTAACCCTAACCCTAACCCTAACCCTTACCCTAACCATATTTACATAAATTGCATATTTACACATATTGCATCTTTACATATATTGCATATTTACATATATTGCATATTTACATATATAGCATCTTTAAATATATTGCATATTTACATATATTGCATATTTACATATATTGCATATTTACATATATTGCATATTTGCATATATTGCATATTTACATATAATGCATATTTACATATATTGCATACTTACATATATTGCATATTTACATATATTGCATATTTACATATATTGCATATTTACATATATTGCATATTTACATATATTGCATATTCACATATATTGCATATTTACATATATTGCATATTTGCATATATTGCATAATTACATATAATGCATATTTACATATATTGCATACTTACATACATTGCATATTTACATATATTGCATATTTACCTATATTGCATATTTACATATATTGCATATTTACATATATTGCATATTCACATATATTGCATATTTACATATATTAAATGTTTACATATATTGCATATTTACACATATTGCATATTTACATATATTGCATATTAACATATATTGCATATTTACATATATTGCATATTTACATATATTGCATATTTACATATATTGCATATTTACATATATTGCATATTCACATATATTGCATATTTACATATATTGCATATTTACATATATTGCATATTTACATATATTGCATATTTACATATATTAAATGTTTACATATATTGCATATTTACACATATTGCATATTTACATATATTGCATATTAACATATATTGCATATTTACATATATTGCATATTTACATATATTGCATATTTACATATATTGCATATTTAACCCTAATTCTAACCCTAACCCTAACCTTAACCCTAACCCTAACCCTAACCCTAACCTTAACCCTAACCCTAACTTTAATCCTAACCCTAACCCTAACCCTAACCCTAACCCTAATCCTAATCCTAACCCTAACCCTAACCCTAACCCTAACCCTAACCTTAACCCTAACCCTAACCCTAACCCTAACCCTAACCATAACCCTTACCCTAACCCTAACCCTAACCCTAACCTCACCCTAATCCTAACCCTAACCCTAACCCTAACCCTAACCCTTACCCTAACCATATTTACATAAATTGCATATTTACACATATTGCATCTTTACATATATTGCATATTTACATATATTGCATATTTACATATATAGCATCTTTAAATATATTGCATATTTACATATATTGCATATTTACATATATTGCATATTTACATATATTGCATATTTGCATATATTGCATATTTACATATAATGCATATTTACATATATTGCATACTTACATATATTGCATATTTACATATATTGCATATTTACATATATTGCATATTTACATATATTGCATATTTACATATATTGCATATTCACATATATTGCATATTTACATATATTGCATATTTACATATATTGCATATTTACATATGTTGCATATATACATATATTGCATATTTACATACATTGCATATTTACATATATTGCATATTTACATATTTTGCATATTTACATATATTGCATATTTACATATATTGCATATTTACATATATTGCATATTTACATATATTGCATCTTTAAATATATTGCATATTTACATATATTGCATATTTACATATATTGCATATTTACATATATTGCATATTTGCATATATTGCATATTTACATATAATGCATATTTACATATATTGCATATTTACATATATTGCATATATACATATATTGCATATTTACATATATTGCATATTTACATATATTGCATATTTACATATTTTGCATATTAACATATATTGTATATTTACATATATTGCATATTTACATATATTGCATATTTACATATATTGCATCTTTAAATATATTGCATATTTACATATATTGCATATTTACATATATTGCATATTTACATATATTTCATATTTGCATATATTGCATATTTACATATATTGCATATTAACATATATTGCATATTTACATATATTGCATATTTACATATATTGCATATTTGCATATATTGCATATTTACATATAATGCATATTTACATATATTGCATACTTACATATATTGCATATTTACATATATTGCATATTTACATATATTGCATATTTACATATATTGCATATTTACATATATTGCATATTCACATATATTGCATATTTACATATATTGCATATTTACATATATTGCATATTTACATATGTTGCATATATACATATATTGCATATTTACATACATTGCATATTTACATATATTGCATATTTACATATTTTGCATATTTACATATATTGCATATTTACATATATTGCATATTTACATATATTGCATATTTACATATATTGCATCTTTAAATATATTGCATATTTACATATATTGCATATTTACATATATTGCATATTTACATATATTGCATATTTGCATATATTGCATATTTACATATAATGCATATTTACATATATTGCATATTTACATATATTGCATATATACATATATTGCATATTTACATATATTGCATATTTACATATATTGCATATTTACATATTTTGCATATTAACATATATTGTATATTTACATATATTGCATATTTACATATATTGCATATTTACATATATTGCATCTTTAAATATATTGCATATTTACATATATTGCATATTTACATATATTGCATATTTACATATATTTCATATTTGCATATATTGCATATTTACATATATTGCATATTAACATATATTGCATATTTACATATATTGCATACTTACATATATTGCATATTTGCATATATTGCATATTTACATATAATGCATATTTACATATATTGCATATTTACATATATGGCATAATTACATATATTGCATATTTACATATATTGCATATTGCATATTGCATATTTACATATATTAAATGTTTACATATATTGCATATTTACACATATTGCATATTTACATATATTACATATTTACATATATTGCATATTTACTTATATTGCATATTTACATATATTGCATATTTACATATATTGCATATTTACATATATTGCATATTTACATATAATGCATATTTACATATATTGCATATTTACATATATTGCATATTTACATATATTGCATATTTACATATATTGCATATTTACATATATTGCATATTTACATATATTGCATATTTACATATATTAAATGTTTACATATATTGCATATTTACACATATTGCATATTAACATATATTGCATATTTACATATATTACATATTTACATATATTGCATATTTTCATATATTGCATATTTACATTTATTGCATATTTACATATATTGCATATTTACATATATTGCATATTTACATATATTGCATATTTACATATATTGCATATTTACATATATTGCATATTTACATATATTGCATATTTACATATATTGCATATTTACATATATTGCATATTTACATATATTGCATATTTACATATATTGCATATTTACATATATTGCATATTTAACCCTAATTCTAACCCTAACCCTAACCTTAAACCTAACCCTAACCCTAACCCTAACCTTAACCCTAACCCTAACTTTAATCCTAACCCTAACCCTAACCCTAACCCTAACCCTAATCCTAATCCTAACCCTAACCCTAACCCTAACCCTAACCTTAACCCTAACCCTAACCCTAACCCTAACCCTAACCATAACCCTTACCCTAACCCTAACCCTAACCCTAACTTCACCCTAATCCTAACCCTAACCCTAACCCTAACCCTAACCCTTACCCTAACCATATTTACATATATTGCATATTTACACATATTGCATCTTTACATATATTGCATATTTACATATATTGCATATTTACATATATTGCATCTTTAAATATATTGCATATTTACATATATTGCATATTTACATATATTGCATATTTACATATATTGCATATTTGCATATATTGCATATTTACATATAATGCATATTTACATATATTGCATACTTACATATATTGCATATTTACATATATTGCATATTTACATATATTGCATATTTACATATATTGCATATTTACATATATTGCATATTCACATATATTGCATATTTACATATATTGCATATTTACATATATTGCATATTTACATATATTGCATATATACATATATTGCATATTTACATACATTGCATATTTACATATATTGCATATTTACATATTTTGCATATTTACATATATTGCATATTTACATATATTGCATATTTACATATATTGCATATTTACATATATTGCATCTTTAAATATATTGCATATTTGCATATATTGCATATTTACATATAATGCATATTTACATATATTGCATATTTACATATATTGTATATATACATATATTGGATATTTACATATATTGCATATTTACATATATTGCATATTTACATATATTGCATCTTTAAATATATTGCATATTTACATATATTGCATATTTACATATATTGCATATTTACATATATTGCATATTTGCATATATTGCATATTTACATATAATGCATATATACATATATTGCATACTTACATATATTGCATATTTACATATATTGCATATTTACATATATTGCATATTTACATATATTGCATATTTACATATATTGCATATTTACATATATTGCATATTTACATATATTGCATATTTACATATAATGCATATATACATATATTGCATACTTACATATATTGCATATTTACATATATTGCATATTTACATATATTGCATATTTACATATATTGCATATTTACATATATTGCATATTTACATATATTGCATATTTACATATATTGCATATTTACATATATTGCATATTTACATATATTGCATATTTACATATATTGCATATTTACATATATTGCATATTAACATATATTGGTTATTAACAAATATTGGATATTTACATATATTACATATTTACATATATTGCATATTTACATATATTGCATATTTACATTTATTGCATATTTACATATATTGCATATTTACATATATTGCATATTTACATATATTGCATATTTACATATATTGCATATTAACATATATTGGTTATTAACAAATATTGGATATTTACATATATTACATATTTACATATATTGCATATTTACATATATTGCATATTTACATATATTGCATATTTACATATATTGCATATTTACATATAAGGCATATTTACATATATTGCATATTTACATATAAGGCATATTTACATATATTGCATATTTACATATAAGGCATATTTACATATATTGCATATTTACATATATTGCATATTTACATATTTTGCATATTAACATATATTGGATATTTACATATATTGCATATTTACATATATTGCATATTTACATATATTGCATCTTTAAATATATTGCATATTTACATATATTGCATATTTACATATATTGCATATTTACATATATTGCATATTTGCATATATTGCATATTTACATATAATGCATATATACATATATTGCATACTTACATATATTGCATATTTACATATATTGCATATTTACATATATTGCATATTTACATATATTGCATATTTACATATATTGCATATTTACATATATTGCATATTTACATATATTGCATATTTACATATATTGCATATTTACATATATTGCATATTTACATATATTGCATATTTACATATATTGCATATTAACATATATTGGTTATTAACAAATATTGGATATTTACATATATTGCATATTTACAAATATTGCATATTTACATATATTGCATATTTACAAATATTGCATATTTACATATATTGCATATTTACAAATATTGCATATTTACATATATTACATATTCACATATATTGCATATTTACATATATTGCATATTTACATATAATGCATATATACATATATTGCATACTTACATATATTGCATACTTACATATATTGCATATTTACATATATTGCATATTTACATATATTGCATATTTACATATATTGCATATTTACATATATTGCATATTTACATATATTGCATATTTACATATAATGCATATTTACATATATTGCATATTTACATATATTGCATATTTACATATATTGCATATTTACATATATTGCATATTTACATATATTGCATATTTACATATATTGCATATTTACATATATTGCATATTAACATATATTGGTTATTAACAAATATTGGATATTTACATATATTACATATTTACATATATTGCATATTTACATATATTGCATATTTACATATATTGCATATTTACATATATTGCATATTTACATATAAGGCATATTTACATATATTGCATATTTACATATATTGCATATTTACATATATTGCATCTTTAAATATATTGCATATTTACATATATTGTATATTTACATATATTGCATATTTGCATATATTGCATATTTACATATAATGCATATTTACATATATTGCATATTTACATATATTGCATATTTACATATATTGCATATTTACATATATTGCATCTTTAAATATATTGCATATTTACATATATTGCATATTTACATATATTGCATATTTACATATATTGCATATTTGCATATATTGCATATTTACATATAATGCATATTTACATATATTGCATATTTACATATATTGTATATATACATATATTGGATATTTACATATATTGCATATTTACATATATTGCATATTTACATATATTGCATCTTTAAATATATTGCATATTTACATATATTGCATATTTACATATATTGCATATTTACATATATTGCATATTTGCATATATTGCATATTTACATATAATGCATATATACATATATTGCATACTTACATATATTGCATATTTACATATATTGCATATTTACATATATTGCATATTTACATATATTGCATATTTACATATATTGCATATTTACATATATTGCATATTTACATATATTGCATATTTACATATAATGCATATATACATATATTGCATACTTACATATATTGCATATTTACATATATTGCATATTTACATATATTGCATATTTACATATATTGCATATTTACATATATTGCATATTTACATATATTGCATATTTACATATATTGCATATTTACATATATTGCATATTTACATATATTGCATATTTACATATATTGCATATTTACATATATTGCATATTAACATATATTGGTTATTAACAAATATTGGATATTTACATATATTACATATTTACATATATTGCATATTTACATATATTGCATATTTACATTTATTGCATATTTACATATATTGCATATTTACATATATTGCATATTTACATATATTGCATATTTACATATATTGCATATTAACATATATTGGTTATTAACAAATATTGGATATTTACATATATTACATATTTACATATATTGCATATTTACATATATTGCATATTTACATATATTGCATATTTACATATATTGCATATTTACATATAAGGCATATTTACATATATTGCATATTTACATATAAGGCATATTTACATATATTGCATATTTACATATAAGGCATATTTACATATATTGCATATTTACATATATTGCATATTTACATATTTTGCATATTAACATATATTGGATATTTACATATATTGCATATTTACATATATTGCATATTTACATATATTGCATCTTTAAATATATTGCATATTTACATATATTGCATATTTACATATATTGCATATTTACATATATTGCATATTTGCATATATTGCATATTTACATATAATGCATATATACATATATTGCATACTTACATATATTGCATATTTACATATATTGCATATTTACATATATTGCATATTTACATATATTGCATATTTACATATATTGCATATTTACATATATTGCATATTTACATATATTGCATATTTACATATATTGCATATTTACATATATTGCATATTTACATATATTGCATATTTACATATATTGCATATTAACATATATTGGTTATTAACAAATATTGGATATTTACATATATTGCATATTTACAAATATTGCATATTTACATATATTGCATATTTACAAATATTGCATATTTACATATATTGCATATTTACAAATATTGCATATTTACATATATTACATATTCACATATATTGCATATTTACATATATTGCATATTTACATATAATGCATATATACATATATTGCATACTTACATATATTGCATACTTACATATATTGCATATTTACATATATTGCATATTTACATATATTGCATATTTACATATATTGCATATTTACATATATTGCATATTTACATATATTGCATATTTACATATAATGCATATTTACATATATTGCATATTTACATATATTGCATATTTACATATATTGCATATTTACATATATTGCATATTTACATATATTGCATATTTACATATATTGCATATTTACATATATTGCATATTAACATATATTGGTTATTAACAAATATTGGATATTTACATATATTACATATTTACATATATTGCATATTTACATATATTGCATATTTACATATATTGCATATTTACATATATTGCATATTTACATATAAGGCATATTTACATATATTGCATATTTACATATATTGCATATTTACATATATTGCATCTTTAAATATATTGCATATTTACATATATTGCATATTTACATATATTGCATATTTGCATATATTGCATATTTACATATAATGCATATTTACATATATTGCATATTTACATATATTGCATATTTACATATATTGCATATTTACATATATTGCATCTTTAAATATATTGCATATTTACATATATTGCATATTTACATATATTGCATATTTACATATATTGCATATTTGCATATATTGCATATTTACATATAATGCATATTTACATATATTGCATACTTACATATATTGCATATTTACATATATTGCATATTTACATATATTGCATATTTACATATATTGCATATTTACATATATTGCATATTTACATATATTGCATATTTACATATATTGCATATTTACATATATTGCATATTAACATATATTGGTTATTAACAAATATTGGATATTTACATATATTACATATTTACATATATTGCATATTTACATATATTGCATATTTACATATATTGCATATTTACATATAAGGCATATTTACATATATTGCATATTTACATATATTGCATATTTACATATATTGCATCTTTAAATATATTGCATATTTACATATATTGCATATTTACATATATTGCATATTTGAATATATTGCATATTTACATATAATGCATATTTACATATATTGCATATTTACATATATTGCATATTTACATATATTGCATATTTACATATATTGCATCTTTAAATATATTGCATATTTACATATATTGCATATTTACATATATTGCATATTTACATATATTGCATATTTGCATATATTGCATATTTACATATAATGCATATTTACATATATTGCATACTTACATATATTGCATATTTACATATATTGCATATTTACATATATTGCATATTCACATATATTGGATATTTACATATATTGCATATTTACATATATTGCATATTTACATATATTGCATATTTACATATATTGCATATTTACATATATTGCATATTTACATATATTGCATATTTACATATATTGCATATTTACATATAATGCATATTTACATATATTGCATATTTACATATATTGCATATTTACATATATTGCATATTTACATATATTGCATATTTACATATATTGCATATTTACATATATTGCATATTTACATATAATGCATATTTACATATATTGCATATTTACATATATTGCATATTTACATATATTGCATATTTACATATATTACATATTTACATATATTGCATATTTACATATATTGCATATTTACATATATTGCATATTTACATATATTGCATATTCGCATATATTGCATATTTACATATAATGCATATTTACATATATTGCATACTTACATATATTGCATATTTACATATATTGCATATTTACATATATTGCATATTAACATATATTGCATATTTACATATATTGCATATTCACATATATTGCATATTTACATATATTGCATATTTACATATATTGCATATTTACATATATTGCATATATACATAAATTGCATATTTACATATATTGCATATTTACATATATTGCATATTTACATATTTTGCATATTTACATATATTGCATATTTACATATATTGCATATTTACATATATTGCATATTTACATATATTGCATCTTTAAATATATTGCATATTTACATATATTGCATATTTACATATATTGCATATTTACATATATTGCATATTTGCATATATTGCATATTTACATATAATGCATATTTACATATATTGCATATTTACATATATTGCATATATACATATATTGCATATATACATATATTGCATATATACATATATTGCATATTTACATATTTTGCATATTTACATATTTTGCATATTAACATATATTGGATATTTACATATATTGCATATTTACATATATTGCATATTTACATATATTGCATCTTTAAATATATTGCATATTTACATATATTGCATATTTACATATATTGCATATTTACATATATTGCATATTTGCATATATTGCATATTTACATATAATGCATATTTACATATATTGCATACTTACATATATTGCATATTTACATATATTGCATATTTACATATATTGCATATTTACATATATTGCATATATACATATATTGCATATTTACATATATTGCATATTTACATATATTGCATATTTACATATATTGCATATTTACATATATTGCATATTTACATATATTGCATATTTACATATATTGCATATTAACATATATTGGATATTAACATATATTGGATATTTACATATATTGCATATTTACATATATTGCATATTTACATATATTGCATATTTACATATATTGCATATTTACATATATTGCATAATTACATATATTGCATATTTACATATATTGCATATTTGCATATATTGCATATTTACATATAATGCATATTTACATATATTGCATATTTACATATATTGCATATTTACATATATTGCATATTTACATATATTGCATCTTTAAATATATTGCATATTTACATATATTGCATATTTACATATATTGCATATTTACATATATTGCATATTTGCATATATTGCATATTTACATATAATGCATATTTACATATATTGCATACTTACATATATTGCATATTTACATATATTGCATATTTACATATATTGCATATTAACATATATTGGATATTTACATATATTGCATATTTACATATATTGCATATTTACATATATTGCATATTTACATATATTGCATATTTACATATATTGCATATTTACATATATTGCATATTTACATATATTGCATATTTACATATAATGCATATTTACATATATTGCATATTTACATATATTGCATATTTACATATATTGCATATTTACATATATTGCATATTTACATATATTGCATATTTACATATATTGCATATTTACATATAATGCATATTTACATATATTGCATATTTACATATATTGCATATTTACATATATTGCATATTTACATATATTACATATTTACATATATTGCATATTTACATATATTGCATATTTACATATATTGCATATTTACATATATTGCATATTCGCATATATTGCATATTTACATATAATGCATATTTACATATATTGCATACTTACATATATTGCATATTTACATATATTGCATATTTACATATATTGCATATTAACATATATTGCATATTTACATATATTGCATATTCACATATATTGCATATTTACATATATTGCATATTTACATATATTGCATATTTACATATATTGCATATATACATAAATTGCATATTTACATATATTGCATATTTACATATATTGCATATTTACATATTTTGCATATTTACATATATTGCATATTTACATATATTGCATATTTACATATATTGCATATTTACATATATTGCATCTTTAAATATATTGCATATTTACATATATTGCATATTTACATATATTGCATATTTACATATATTGCATATTTGCATATATTGCATATTTACATATAATGCATATTTACATATATTGCATATTTACATATATTGCATATATACATATATTGCATATATACATATATTGCATATATACATATATTGCATATTTACATATATTGCATATTTACATATTTTGCATATTAACATATATTGGATATTTACATATATTGCATATTTACATATATTGCATATTTACATATATTGCATCTTTAAATATATTGCATATTTACATATATTGCATATTTACATATATTGCATATTTACATATATTGCATATTTGCATATATTGCATATTTACATATAATGCATATTTACATATATTGCATACTTACATATATTGCATATTTACATATATTGCATATTTACATATATTGCATATTTACATATATTGCATATATACATATATTGCATATTTACATATATTGCATATTTACATATATTGCATATTTACATATATTGCATATTTACATATATTGCATATTTACATATATTGCATATTTACATATATTGCATATTAACATATATTGGATATTAACATATATTGGATATTTACATATATTGCATATTTACATATATTGCATATTTACATATATTGCATATTTACATATATTGCATATTTACATATATTGCATAATTACATATATTGCATATTTACATATATTGCATATTTATATATAATGCATATTTACATATATTGCATATTTACATATATTGCATATTTACATATATTGCATATTTACATATATTGCATATTAACATATATTGCATATTTACATATATTGCATAATTACATATATTGCATATTTACATATATTGCATATTTACATATATTGCATATTTACATATATTGCATATTTACATATATTGCATATATACATATATTGCATATTTACATATATTGCATATTTACATATATTGCATATTCACATATATTGCATATTTACATATATTGCATATTTACATATATTGCATATTTACATATATTGCATATATACATATATTGCATATTTACATATATTGCATATTTACATATATTGCATATTTACATATTTTGCATATTTACATATATTGCATATTTACATATATTGCATATTTACATATATTGCATATTTACATATATTGCATATTTACATATAATGCATATTTACATATATTGCATATTTACATATATTGCATATTTACATACATTACATATTTACATATATTACATATTTACATATATTGCATATTTACATATATTGCATATTCACATATATTGCTAATTTACATATATTGCATATTTACATATATTGCATATTTACATATATTGCATATTTACATATAGTGCATATTTACATATATTGCATATTTACATATATTGCATATTTACATATTTTGCATATTTACATATATTGCATATTTACATATATTGCATATTTACATATATTGCATATTTACATATATTGCATCTTTAAATATATTGCATATTTACATATATTGCATATTTACATATATTGCATATTT
>OX030965.1:97500-100000 GCA_943735955.1 Piscicola geometra
TGCATATATTGCATATTTACATATATTGCATATTTACATATATTGCATATTTACATATATTGCATAATTACATATATTGCATATATAAATATATTGCATATTTACATATATTGCATATTTACATATATTGCATATTTACATATATTGCATATTTACATATATTGCATATTTACATATATTGCATATTTACATATATTGCATATCTACATATATTGCATATTTACATATATTGCATATTTAAATATATTGAATTTTTACATATATTGCATTTTTACATATATTGCATATTTACATATATTGTATATTTAAATATATTGCATATTTACATATATTGCATATTTACATATATGGCATATTTACATATAATGCATATTTACATATATTGCATATTTACATATATTGCATATTTACATATATTACATATTAACATATATTGGATATTTACATTGACTGCATATTTACATATATTGCATATTTACATATATTACATATTTACATATATTGCATATTTACACATATTGCATATTTACATATATTGCATATTTACATATATTACATATTTACATATATTGCATATTTACATTTATTGCATGTTTACATAAATTGCTTATTTACACATATTGCATCTTTACATATATTGCATATTTACATATTTTGCATATTTACATATATTGCATATTTACATATATTGCATATTTACATATATTGAATATTTACATATATTGTATATTTACATATATTGCATATTTACATATATTGCATATTTACATATATTGCATATTTACATATATTGCATATTTACATATATTGCATATTTACATAAATTGCATATTTACATAGATTGCATATTTCCACATATTAAATATTTACATATATTGTATATTTACATATATTGCATATTTACATATATTGCATATTTACATATATTACATATTTACATATATTGCATATTTACACATATTGCATATTTACATATATTGCATATTTACATATATTACATATTTACATATATTGCATATTTACATTTATTGCATGTTTACATAAATTGCTTATTTACACATATTGCATCTTTACATATATTGCATATTTACATATTTTGCATATTTACATATATTGCATATTTACATATATTGCATATTTACATATATTGAATATTTACACATATTGCATATTTACATATATTGCATATTTACATATATTGCATATTTACATATATTGCATATTTACATATATTGCATATTTACATATATTGCATATTTACATAAATTGCATATTTACATAGATTGCATATTTACACATATTGAATATTTACATATATTGTATATTTACATATATTGCATATTTACATATATTGCATATTTACATATAATGCATATTTACATATATTGCATATTCACACATATTGCATATTTACATATATTGCATATTTACATATATGGCATATTTACATATAATGCATATTTACATATATTGCCTATTTACATATATTGCATAATTACATATATTGCATATTAACATATATTGGATATTTACATTGATTGCATATTTACATATATTGCATATTTACATATATTGCATATTTACATATATTGCATATTTTATATATTGCATATTTACATATATTGCATATTCACATATATTACATATTTACATATATTGCATATTTACATATATTACATATTTACATATATTGCATATTTACACATATTGCATATTTACATATATTGCATATTTACATATATTACATATTTACATATATTGCATATTTACATTTATTGCATGTTTACATATATTGCATATTTACACATATTGCATCTTTACATATATTGCATATTTACATATTTTGCATATTTACATATATTGCATATTTACATATATTGCATATTTACATCTATTGCATATTTGCATATATTGCATATTTACATATATTGCATATTTACATATATTGCATATTTACATATATTGCATAATTACATATATTGCATATATAAATATATTGCATATTTACATATATTGCATATTTACATATATTGCATATTTACATATATTGCATATTTACATATATTGCATATTTACATATATTGCATATTTACATATATTGCATATCTACATATATTGCATATTTACATATATTGCATATTTAAATATATTGAATTTTTACATATATTGTATATTTACATATATTGCATATTTACATATATTGCATATTTACATATATGGCATATTTACATATAATGCATATTTACATATATTGCATATTTACATATATTGCATATTAACATATATTACATATTAACATATATTGGATATTTACATTGACTGCATATTTACATATATTGCATATTTACATATATTACATATTTACATATATTGCATATTTACACATATTGCATATTTACATATATTGCATATTTACATATATTACATATTTACATATATTGCATATTTACATTTATTGCATGTTTACATAAATTGCTTATTTACACATATTGCATCTTTA
>OX030965.1:105000-115000 GCA_943735955.1 Piscicola geometra
GCATATTTATATATATTGCATATTTACATATATTGCATATTTACATATATTGCATATTTACATATATTGCATATTTACATATATTGCATATTTACATATATTGCATATTTACATATATTGCATATTTACATATATTGCATATTTACATATATTGCATATTTACATATATTGCATATTTACATATATTGCATATTTACATATATTGCATATTTACATATATTGCATATTTACATATATTGCATATTTACATATATTGCATATTTAACCCTTACCCTAACCCTAACCCTAATCCTAACCCTAACCCTAACCCTAACCCTAACCCTAACCCTAACCCTAACCCTAACCCTTACCCTAACCTTAACCCTAACCCTAACCCTAACCCTAAATCTAACCCTAACCCTAACCCTAACCCTAACCCTAACCCTAACCCTAACCCTAACCTCAACCCTAACCCTAACCCTAACCCTAACCCTAACCCTAACCCTAACCCTAACCCTAACCCTAACCCTAACCCTAACCCTAACCCTAACCCTAACCCTAACCCTAAACCTAACTCTAACCCTAACCCTAACCCTAACCCTAACCATAACCCTAACCCTAACCCTAACCCTAACCCTAACCCTAACGCTAACCCCAACCCTAACCCTAACTCTAACCCTAACCCTAACCCTAACCTTGACCCTAACCCTAACCCTAACCCTAACCCTAACCTAACCCTAACCCTAACCCTAACCCTAACACATATATTGCATATTTACATATATTGCATATTTACATATATTGCATATTTACATATATTGCGTATTTACATATAGTGCATATTTACATATATTGCGTATTCACATATATTGCATATTTACATATATTGCTTATTTACAAATATTGCATATTTACATATATTGCATATTTACATATATTGCATATTTACATATATTGCATATTTACATATATTGCATATTTACGTATATTGCATATTTACATATATTACATATTTACATATATTGCATATTTACAAATATTGCATATTTACATATATTGCATATTTACATATATTACACATTCACATATATTGCATATTTACATATATTGCATATTTACATATATTACATATTCACATATATTGCATATTTACATATATTGCATATTTACACATATTGTTTATTTACACATATTGCATCTTTACATATATTGCATATTTACATATATTGCATATTTACGTATATTGCATATTTACATATATTACATATTTACATATATTGCATATTTACATATATTACACATTCACATATATTGCATATTTACATATATTGCATATTTACATATATTACATATTCACATATATTGCAAATTTACATATATTGCATATTTACACATATTGCTTATTTACACATTATGCATCTTTACATATATTGCATATTTACAAATATTGCATATTTACATATATTGCATATTTACATATATTGCATATTTACATATTTTGCATATTTACATATATTGCATATTTACATATATTGCATATTTACATATATTGCATATTTACATATATTGCATATTTATATATATTGCATATTTACATATATTGCATATTTACATATATTGCATATTTACATATATTGCATATTTACATATATTGCATATTTACATATATTGCATATTTACATATATTGCATATTTACATATATTGCATATTTACATATATTGCATATTTACATATATTGCATATTTACATATATTGCATATTTACATATATTGCATATTTACATATATTGCATATTTAACCCTTACCCTAACCCTAACCCTAATCCTAACCCTAACCCTAACCCTAACCCTAACCCTAACCCTAACCCTAACCCTAACCCTTACCCTAACCTTAACCCTAACCCTAACCCTAACCCTAAATCTAACCCTAACCCTAACCCTAACCCTAACCCTAACCCTAACCCTAACCTCAACCCTAACCCTAACCCTAACCCTAACCCTAACCCTAACCCTAACCCTAACCCTAACCCTAACCCTAACCCTAACCCTAACCCTAACCCTAACCCTAACCCTAAACCTAACTCTAACCCTAACCCTAACCCTAACCCTAACCATAACCCTAACCCTAACCCTAACCCTAACCCTAACCCTAACGCTAACCCCAACCCTAACCCTAACTCTAACCCTAACCCTAACCCTAACCTTGACCCTAACCCTAACCCTAACCCTAACCCTAACCTAACCCTAACCCTAACCCTAACCCTAACACATATATTGCATATTTACATATATTGCATATTTACATATATTGCATATTTACATATATTGCGTATTTACATATAGTGCATATTTACATATATTGCGTATTCACATATATTGCATATTTACATATATTGCTTATTTACAAATATTGCATATTTACATATATTGCATATTTACATATATTGCATATTTACATATATTGCATATTTACATATATTGCATATTTACGTATATTGCATATTTACATATATTACATATTTACATATATTGCATATTTACAAATATTGCATATTTACATATATTGCATATTTACATATATTACACATTCACATATATTGCATATTTACATATATTGCATATTTACATATATTACATATTCACATATATTGCATATTTACATATATTGCATATTTACACATATTGTTTATTTACACATATTGCATCTTTACATATATTGCATATTTACAAATATTGCATATTTACATATATTGCATATTTACATATATTGCATATTTACATATTTTGCATATTTACATATATTGCATATTTACATATATTGCATATTTACATATATTGCATATTTACATATATTGCATATTTACATATATTGCATATTTACATATATTGCATATTTACATATATTGCATATTTACATATATTGCATATTTACATATATTGCATATTTACATATATTGCATATTTACATATATTGCATATTTACATATATTGCATATTTACATATATTGCATATTTACATATATTGCATATTTACATATATTGCATATTTACATATATTGCATATTTACATATATTGCATATTTACATATATTGCATATTTACATATATTGCATATTTACGTATATTGCATATTTACATATATTACATATTTACATATATTGCATATTTACACATATTGCATATTTACATATATTGCATATTTACATATATTACACATTCACATATATTGCATATTTACATATATTGCATATTTACATATATTACATATTCACATATATTGCATATTTACATATATTGCATATTTACACATATTGCTTATTTACACATATTGCATCTTTACATATATTGCATATTTACATATATTGCATATTTACATATATTGCATATTTACATATATTGCATATTTACATATATTGCATATTTAAATATTTTGCATATTTACATATATTGCATATTCACATATATTGCATATTTACATGTATTGCATATTTACATATATTGCATATTTACATATATTGCATATTTACATATATTGCATATTTACATATATTGCATATTTACGTATATTGCATATTTACATATATTACATATTTACATATATTGCATATTTACACATATTGCATATTTACATATATTGCATATTTACATATATTACACATTCACATATATTGCATATTTACATATATTGCATATTTACATATATTACATGTTCACATATCTTGCATATTTACATATATTGCATATTTACACATATTGCATATTTACATATATTGCATATTTACATATATTGCATATTTACATATATTGCATATTTACATATATTGCATATTTACATATATTGCATATTTACATATATTGCATGTTTACATATATTGCATATTTACATATATTGCATATTTACATATATTGCATATTTACATATATTGCATATTTACATATATTGCATATTTACATATATTGCATATTTACATATATTGCATATTTACATATATTGCATATTTACATATATTGCATATTTACATATATTGCATATTTACATATATTGCATATTTAACCCTTACCCTAACCCTAACCCTAATCCTAACCCTAACCCTAACCCTAACCCTAACCCTAACCCTAACCGTAACCCTTACCCTAACCTTAACCCTAACCCTAACCCTAACCCTAACCCTAACCCTAACCCTAACCCTAACCCTAACCCTAACCCTAACCCTAACCCTAACCCTAACCCTAACCCTAACCTCAACCCTAACCCTAACCCTAACCCTAACCCTAACCCTAACCCTAACCCTAACCCTAACCCTAACCCTAACCCTAACCCTAACCCTAACCCTGAACCTAACTCTAACCCTAACCCTAACCCTAACCGTAACCATAACCCTAACCGTAACCCTAACCCTAACCCTAACGCTAACCCCAACCCTAACCCTAACTCTAACCCTAACCCTAACCCTAACCCTAACCTCAACCCTAACCCTAACCCTAACCCTAACCTAACCCAAACCCTAACCCTAACCCTAACACATATATTACACATTCACATATATTGCATATTTACATATATTGCATATTTACATATATTACATATTCACATATATTGCATATTTACATATATTGCATATTTACACATATTGCTTATTTACACATATTGCATCTTTACATATATTGCATATTTACATATATTGCATATTTACATATATTGCATATTTACATATATTGCATATTTACATATATTGCATATTTAAATATTTTGCATATTTACATATATTGCATATTCACATATATTGCATATTTACATGTATTGCATATTTACATATATTGCATATTTACATATATTGCATATTTACATATATTGCATATTTACATATATTGCATATTTACGTATATTGCATATTTACATATATTACATATTTACATATATTGCATATTTACACATATTGCATATTTACATATATTGCATATTTACATATATTACACATTCACATATATTGCATATTTACATATATTGCATATTTACATATATTACATGTTCACATATCTTGCATATTTACATATATTGCATATTTACACATATTGCATATTTACATATATTGCATATTTACATATATTGCATATTTACATATATTGCATATTTACATATATTGCATATTTACATATATTGCATATTTACATATATTGCATGTTTACATATATTGCATATTTACATATATTGCATATTTACATATATTGCATATTTACATATATTGCATATTTACATATATTGCATATTTACATATATTGCATATTTACATATATTGCATATTTACATATATTGCATATTTACATATATTGCATATTTACATATATTGCATATTTACATATATTGCATATTTACATATATTGCATATTTACATATATTGCATATTTAACCCTTACCCTAACCCTAACCCTAATCCTAACCCTAACCCTAACCCTAACCCTAACCCTAACCCTAACCGTAACCCTTACCCTAACCTTAACCCTAACCCTAACCCTAACCCTAACCCTAACCCTAACCCTAACCCTAACCCTAACCCTAACCCTAACCCTAACCCTAACCCTAACCCTAACCCTAACCTCAACCCTAACCCTAACCCTAACCCTAACCCTAACCCTAACCCTAACCCTAACCCTAACCCTAACCCTAACCCTAACCCTAACCCTGAACCTAACTCTAACCCTAACCCTAACCCTAACCGTAACCATAACCCTAACCGTAACCCTAACCCTAACCCTAACGCTAACCCCAACCCTAACCCTAACTCTAACCCTAACCCTAACCCTAACCCTAACCTCAACCCTAACCCTAACCCTAACCCTAACCTAACCCTAACCCTAACCCTAACCCTAACACATATATTGCATATTTACATATATTGCATATTTACATATATTGCATATTTACATATATTGCGTATTTACATATAGTGCATATTTACATATATTGCGTATTTACCTATATTGCATATTTACATATATTGCTTATTTACATATATTGCATATTTACATATATTGCATATTTACATATATTGCATATTTACATATATTGCATATTTACATATATTGCATATTTACGTATATTGCATATTTACATATATTACATATTTACATATATTGCATATTTACACATATTGCATATTTACATATATTGCATATTTACATATATTACACATTCACATATATTGCATATTTACATATATTGCATATTTACACATATTGCTTATTTACACATATTGCATCTTTACATATATTGCATATTTACATATATTGCATATTTACATATATTGCATATTTACATATATTGCATATTTACATATATTGCATATTTACATATTTTGCATATTTACATATATTGCATATTTACATATATTGCATATTTACATATATTGCATATTTACATATATTGCATATTTAATTATATTGCATAATTACATGATTTGCATATTTACATATATTGCATATTTACATATACTGCATATTTACATATATTGCAAACTTACATATATTGCATATTTACATATAGTGCATATTTACATTTATTGCCTATTTACATATATTGCATATTTACATATATTGCATATTTACATATATTGCTTATTTACATATATTGCATATTTACATATATTGCATAATTACATATATTGCATATTTACATATATTGCATATTTACATATATTGCATATTTACATATATTGCATATTTACATATATTACATTTTTACATATATTGCCTATTTACATATATTGCATATTTACATATATTGCATATTTACATATATTGCATATTCACATATATTGCATACTTACATATATTGCATATATAAATATATTGCATATTTACATATATTGCATATTTACATATATTGCATATTTACATATATTGCATATTAACATATATTGGATATTTACATTGATTGCATATTTACATATATTGCATATTTACATTTATTGCATATTTACATATATTGCATATTTACATACATTGCATAATTACATATATTGCATATTTACATTTATTACATTTTTACATATATTGCATATTTACATATATTGCATATTTACATATATTGCATATTTACATATATTACATATTTACATATATTGCATATTTACACATATTGCCTATTTACATATATTGCATATATACATATATTACATATTTACATATATTGCATATTTACATATATTGCATATTTACATATATTGCATATTTACATATATTGCATATTTACATATGATGCATATTTACGTATGTTGCATATTTACATATATTGCATATTTACACATATTGCCTATTTACATATATTGCATATATACATATATTACATATTTACATATATTGCATATTTACATATGATGCATATTTACGTATGTTGCATATTTACATATATTGCATATTTACATATATTGCATATTTACATATATTGCATATTTACATATATTGCATATTTACATATATTGCATATTTACATATATTGCATATTTACATATATTGCATATTTACATATATTGCATATTTACATATATTGCATATTTACATATATTGCATATTTACATGTATTGCATATTTACATATATTACATATTTACATATATTGCATATTTACACATATTGCCTATTTACATATATTGCATATATACATATATTACATATTTACATATATTGCATATTTACATATATTGCATATTTACATATATTGCATATTTACATATATTGCATATTTACATATGATGCATATTTACGTATGTTGCATATTTACATATATTGCATATTTACACATATTGCCTATTTACATATATTGCATATATACATATATTACATATTTACATATATTGCATATTTACATATGATGCATATTTACGTATGTTGCATATTTACATATATTGCATATTTACATATATTGCATATTTACATATATTGCATATTTACATATATTGCATATTTACATATATTGCATATTTACATATATTGCATATTTACATATATTGCATATTTACATATATTGCATATTTACATATATTGCATATTTACATATATTGCATATTTACATATATTGCATATTTTCATATATTGCATATTTACATATATTGCATATTTACATATATTGCATATTTACATATATTGCATATTTACGTATATTGCATATTTACATATATTACATATTTACATATATTGCATATTTACACATATTGCATATTTACATATATTGCATATTTAAATATTTTGCATATTTACATATATTGCATATTCACATATATTGCATATTTACATATATTGCATATTTACATATATTGCATATTTACATATATTGCATATTTACATATATTGCATATTTACATATATTGCATATTTACGTATATTGCATATTTACATATATTACATATTTACATATATTGCATATTTACACATATTGCATATTTACATATATTGCATATTTACATATATTACACATTCACATATATTGCATATTTACATATATTGCATATTTACATATATTACATGTTCACATATATTGCATATTTACATATATTGCATATTTACACATATTGCATATTTACACATATTGCATCTTTACATATATTGCATATTTACATATATTGCATATTTACATATATTGCATATTTACATATATTGCATATTTACATATTTTGCATATTTACATATATTGCATATTTACATATATTGCATATTTACATATATTGCATATTTACATATATTGCATATTTACATATATTGCATATTTACATATATTGCATATTTACATATATTGCATATTTACATATATTGCATATTTACATATATTGCATATTTACATATATTGCATATTTACATATATTGCATATTTACATATATTGCATATTTACATATATTGCATATTTACATATATTGCATATTTACATATATTGCATATTTACATATATTGCATATTTACATATATTGCATATTTACATATATTGCATATTTACATATATTGCATATTTACATATATTGCATATTTACATATATTGCATATTTACATATATTGCATATTTACATATATTGCATATTTACATATATTGCATATTTACATATATTGCATATTTACATATATTGCATATTTACATATATTGCATATTTACATATATTGCATATTTACATATATTGCATATTTACATATATTGCATATTTACATATATTGCATATTTACATATATTGCATATTTACATATATTGCATATTTACATATATTGCATATTTACATATATTGCATATTTACATATATTGCATATTTACATATATTGCATATTTAACCCTTACCCTAACCCTAACCCTAATCCTAACCCTAACCCTAACCCTAACCCTAACCCTAACCCTAACCGTAACCCTTACCCTAACCTTAACCCTAACCCTAACCCTAACCCTAAATCTAACCCTAACCCTAACCCTAACCCTAACCCTAACCCTAACCCTAACCCTAACCCTAACCCTAACCCTAACCCTAACCTCAACCCTAACCCTAACCCTAACCCTAACCCTAACCCTAACCCTAACCCTAACCCTAACCCTAACCCTAACCCTAACCCTAACCCTGAACCTAACTCTAACCCTAACCCTAACCCTAACCCTAACCATAACCCTAACCCTAACCCTAACCCTAACCCTAACGCTAACCCCAACCCTAACCCTAACTCTAACCCTAACCCTAACCCTAACCCTAACCTCAACCCTAACCCTAACCCTAACCCTAACCTAACCCTAACCCTAACCCTAACCCTAACACATATATTGCATATTTACATATATTGCATATTTACATATATTGCATATTTACATATATTGCGTATTTACATATAGTGCATATTTACATATATTGCGTATTTACCTATATTGCATATTTACATATATTGCTTATTTACATATATTGCATATTTACATATATTGCATATTTACATATATTGCATATTTACATATATTGCATATTTACATATATTGCATATTTACATATATTGCATATTTACATATATT
>OX030965.1:122500-152500 GCA_943735955.1 Piscicola geometra
TACATATATTGCATATTTACATATATTGCATATTTACATATTTTGCATATTTACATATATTGCATATTTACATATATTGCATATTTACATATATTGCATATTTACATATATTGCATATTTAAATATATTGCATAATTACATATATTGCTTATTTACATATATTGCATATTTACATATACTGCATATTTACATATATTGCAAACTTACATATATTGCATATTTACATATAGTGCATATTTACATTTATTGCCTATACACATATATTGCATATTTACATATATTGCATATTTACATATATTGCTTATTTACATATATTGCATATTTACATATATTGCATAATTACATATATTGCATATTTACATATATTTCATATTTACATATATTGCATATTTACATATATTGCATATTTACATATAATACATTTTTACATATATTGCATATTTACACATATTGCATATTTACATATATTGCATATTTACATATATTACATATTTACATTTATTGCATATTTACATATATTGCATGTTTACATTTATCGCATGTTTACATATATTGCATATTTACACATATTGCATCTTTACATATATTGCATATTTACATATTTTGCATATTTACATATATTGCATATTTACATATATTGCATATTTACATATATTGCATATTTGCATATATTGCCTATTTACACATATTGCATCTTTACATATATTGCATATTTACATATTTTGCATATTTACATATATTGCATATTTACATATATTGCATATTTACATATTTTGCATATTTACATATTTTGCATATTTACATATATTGCATATTTACATATAATGCATATTTACATATATTGCATATTTACATATATTGCATATTTAAATATATTGCATAATTACATATATTGCATATTTACATATATTGCATATTTACATATACTGCATATTTACATATATTGCAAACTTACATATATTGCATATTTACATATAGTGCATATTTACATTTATTGCCTATTTACATATATTGCATATTTACATATATTGCATATTTACATATATTACATATTTACATTTATTGCATATTTACATATATTGCATGTTTACATTTATCGCATGTTTACATATATTGCATATTTACACATATTGCATCTTTACATATATTGCATATTTACATATTTTGCATATTTACATATATTGCATATTTACATATATTGCATATTTACATATATTGCCTATTTACACATATTGCATCTTTACATATATTGCATATTTACATATTTTGCATATTTACATATATTGCATATTTACATATATTGCATATTTACATATTTTGCATAATTAAATATTTTGCATATTTACATATATTGCATATTTACATATAATGCATATTTACATATATTGCATATTTACATATATTGCATATTTAAATATATTGCATAATTACATATATTGCATATTTACATATATTGCATATTTACATATACTGCATATTTACATATATTGCAAACTTACATATATTGCATATTTACATATAGTGCATATTTACATTTATTGCATATTTACATATATTGCATATTTACATATATTGCTTATTTACATATATTACATATTTACATATATTGCATATTTACATATATTGCATATTTACATATATTGCATATTTACGTATATTGCATATTTACGTATATTGCATATTTACATATATTGCATATTTACACATATTGCATATTTACACATATTGCATATTTACATATATTGCATATTTACATATATTGCATGTTTACATATATTGCATGTTTACATATATTGCATATTTACATATATTGCATATTTACATATATTGCATATTCACATATATTGCATATTTACGTATATTGCATATTTACATACATTACATATTTACATATATTGCATATTTACACATATTGCATGTTTACATATATTGCATATTTACATATATTACATATTCACATATATTGCATATTTACATATATTGCATATTTACACATATTGCTTATTTACACATATTGCATCTTTACATATATTGCATATTTACATATATTGCATATTTACATATATTGCATATTTACATATATTGCATAATTACATATATTGCATATTTACATATATTTCATATTTACATATATTGCATATTTACATATATTGCATATTTACATATAATACATTTTTACATATATTGCATATTTACACATATTGCATATTTACATATATTGCATATTTACATATATTACATATTTACATTTATTGCATATTTACATATATTGCATGTTTACATTTATCGCATGTTTACATATATTGCATATTTACACATATTGCATCTTTACATATATTGCATATTTACATATTTTGCATATTTACATATATTGCATATTTACATATATTGCATATTTACATATATTGCCTATTTACACATATTGCATCTTTACATATATTGCATATTTACATATTTTGCATATTTACATATATTGCATATTTACATATATTGCATATTTACATATTTTGCATATTTACATATTTTGCATATTTACATATATTGCATATTTACATATAATGCATATTTACATATATTGTATATTTACATATATTGCATATTTAAATATATTGCATAATTACATATATTGCATATTTACATATATTGCATATTTACATATACTGCATATTTACATATATTGCAAACTTACATATATTGCATATTTACATATAGTGCATATTTACATTTATTGCCTATTTACATATATTGCATATTTACATATATTGCATATTTACATATATTGCTTATTTACATATATTACATATTTACATATATTGCATATTTACATATATTGCATATTTACATATATTGCATATTTACGTATATTGCATATTTACGTATATTGCATATTTACATATATTGCATATTTACATATATTGCATATTTACACATATTGCATATTTACATATATTGCATATTTACATATATTGCATGTTTACATATATTGCATCTTTACATATATTGCATATTTACATATATTGCATATTTACATATATTGCATATTCACATATATTGCATATTTACATATATTGCATATTTGCATATATTGCATATTTACATATATTGCATATTTACATATATTGCATATTTACATATATTGCATATTTACATATATTGCATACTTACATATATTGCATATTTACATATATTTCATATTTACATATATTGCATATTTACATATATTGCATATTTACATATAATACATTTTTACATATATTGCATATTTACATATATTGCATATTTACATATATTGCTTATTTACATATATTGCATATTTACATATATTGCATAATTACATATATTGCATATTTACATATATTGCATATTTACATATATTGCATATTTACATATATTGCATATTTACATATATTACATTTTTACATATATTGCATATTTACACATATTGCATATTTACATATATTGCATATTTACATATATTGCATATTTACATATATTGCATATTTACATATATTGCATACTTACATATATTGCATATTTACATATATTTCATATTTACATATATTGCATATTTACATATATTGCATATTTACATATAATACATTTTTACATATATTGCATATTTACACATATTGCATATTTACATATATTGCATATTTACATATATTACATATTTACATATATTGCATATTTACATATATTGCATGTTTACATTTATCGCATGTTTACATATATTGCATATTTACACATATTGCATCTTTACATATATTGCATATTTACATATTTTGCATATTTACATATATTGCATATTCACATATATTGCATATTTACATATATTGCATATTTGCATATATTGCATATTTACATATATTGCATATTTACATATATTGCATATTTACATATATTGCATATTTACATATATTGCATACTTACATATATTGCATATTTACATATATTTCATATTTACATATATTGCATATTTACATATATTGCATATTTACATATAATACATTTTTACATATATTGCATATTTACACATATTGCATATTTACATATATTGCATATTTACATATATTACATATTTACATATATTGCATATTTACATATATTGCATGTTTACATTTATCGCATGTTTACATATATTGCATATTTACACATATTGCATCTTTACATATATTGCATATTTACATATTTTGCATATTTACATATATTGCATATTTACATATATTGCATATTTACATATATTGCATATTTGCATATATTGCTTATTTACACATATTGCATCTTTACATATATTGCATATTTACATATTTTGCATATTTACATATATTGCATATTTACATATATTGCATATTTACATATTTTGCATATTTACATATTTTGCATATTTACATATATTGCATATTTACATATAATGCATATTTACATATATTGCATATTTACATATATTGCATATTTAAATATATTGCATAATTACATATATTGCATATTTACATATATTGCATATTTACATATACTGCATATTTACATATATTGCAAACTTACATATATTGCATATTTACATATAGTGCATACTTACATTTATTGCCTATTTACATATATTGCATATTTACATATATTGCATATTTACATATATTGCTTATTTACATATATTGCATATTTACATATATTGCATAATTACATATATTGCATATTTACACATATTGCATATTTACATATATTGCATATTTACATATATTACATATTTACATATATTGCATATTTACATATATTGCATGTTTACATATATTGCATATTTACACATATTGCATCTTTACATATATTGCATATTTACATATTTTGCATATTTACATATATTGCAGATTCACATATATTGCATATTTACATATATTGCATATTTGCATATATTGCATATTTACATATATTGCATATTTACATATATTGCATACTTACATATATTGCATATATAAATATATTGCATATCTACATCTATTGCATATTTACATATATTGCATACTTACATATATTGCATATTTACATATATTGCATATTTACATATATTGCATATTTACATATATTGCATATTTACAAATATTGCATATTAACATATCTTGGATATTTACATTGATTGCATATTTACATATAATGCATATTTACATATATTGCATATTTACACATATTGCATATTTACATTTATTGCATATTTACATATATGGCATATTTACATATATTGCATATTTACATATATTGCATATTTACATATAATGCATATTTACATATATTGCATATTAACATATCTTGGATATTTACATTGATTGCATATTTACATATATTGCATATTTACATTGATTGCATATTTACATATATTGCATATTTACATTTATTGCATATTTACATATATTGCATATTTACATATATTGCATATTTACATATATTGCATATTTACATATATTGCATATTCACATATTTTGCATATTTACATATATTGCATATTTACATATATTGCATGTTTACATTTATCGCATGTTTACATATATTGCATATTTACCCATATTGCATCTTTACATATATTGCATATTTACATATTTTGCATATTTACATATATTGCATATTTAAATATATTGCATAATTACATATATTGCATGTTTACATATATTGCATATTTACATATACTGCATATTTACATATATTGCAAACTTACATATATTGCATATTTACATATAGTGCATACTTACATTTATTGCCTATTTACATATATTGCATATTTACATATATTGCATATTTACATATATTGCTTATTTACATATATTGCATATTTACATATATTGCATAATTACATATATTGCATATTTACATATATTGCATATTTACATATATTGCATATTTACATATATTGCATATTTACATATATTACATTTTTACATATATTGCATATTTACACATATTGCATATTTACATATATTGCATATTTACATATTTTACATATTTACATATATTGCATATTTACATATATTGCATGTTTACATATATTGCATATTTACACATATTGCATCTTCACATATATTGCATATTTACATATTTTGCATATTTACATATATTGGATATTCACATATATTGCATATTTACATATATTGCATATTTGCATATATTGCATATTTACATATATTGCATATTTACATATAATGCATATTTACATATATTGCATATTTACATATATTGCATACTTACATATATTGCATATTTACATATATGGCATATTTACATATATTGCATATTTACATATATTGCATATTTACATATAATGCATATTTACATATATTGCATATTAACATATCTTGGATATTTACATTGATTGCATATTTACATATATTGCATATTTACATTTATTGCATATTTACATATATTGCATATTTACATATATTGCATATTTACATATATTGCATATTTACATATATTGCATATTCACATATTTTGCATATTTACATATATTGCATATTTACATATAATGCATATTTACATATATTGCATATTTACATATATTGCATATTTAAATATATTGCATAATTACATATATTGCATATTTACATATATTGCATATTTACATATACTGCATATTTACATATATTGCAAACTTACATATATTGCATATTTACATATAGTGCATATTTACATTTATTGCCTATTTACATATATTGCATATTTACATATATTGCATATTTACATATATTGCTTATTTACATATATTGCATAATTACATATATTGCATAATTACATATATTGCCTATTTACACATATTGCTTATTTACACAAATTGCATCTTTACATATATTGCATATTTACATATATTGCATATTTACATATATTGCATATTTACATATATTGCATATTTACATATATTGCATATTTACATATTTTGCATATTTACATATATTGCATGTTTACATATATTGCATATTTACACATATTGCATCTTTACATATATTGCATATTTACATATTTTGCATATTTACATATATTGCATATTTACATATATTGCATATTTACATATATTGCATATTTGCATATATTGCTTATTTACACATATTGCATCTTTACATATATTGCATATTTACATATATTGCATATTTACATATATTGCATATTTGCATATATTGCTTATTTACATATATTGCATATTTACATATATTGCATATTTACATATATTGCATATTTACATATTTTGCATATTTACATATATTGCATGTTTACATATATTGCATATTTACACATATTGCATCTTTACATATATTGCATATTTACATATTTTGCATATTTACATATATTGCATATTTACATATATTGCATATTTACATATATTGCATATTTACATATTTTGCATATTTACACATATTGCTTATTTACACATATTGCTTATTTACACATATTGCATCTTTACATATATTGCATATTTACATATATTGCATATTTACATATATTGCATATTTACATATATTGCATATTTACATATATTGCATATTTACATATTTTGCATATTTACATATATTGCATGTTTACATATATTGCATATTTACACATATTGCATCTTTACATATATTGCATATTTACATATTTTGCATATTTACATATATTGCATATTTACATATATTGCATATTTACATATATTGCATATTTGCATATATTGCTTATTTACACATATTGCATCTTTACATTTATTGCAAATTTACATATTTTGCATATTTACATATATTGCATATTTACATATATTGCATATTAACATATATTGCATATTTACATATATTGCATATTTAAATATATTGCATAATTACATATATTGCTTATTTACATATATTGCATATTTACATATACTGCATATTTGCATATATTGCAAACTTACATATATTGCATATTTACATATAGTGCATATTTACATTTATTGCCTATTTACATATATTGCGTTTTTACATATTTTGCATATTTACATATATTGCATATTTACATATATTGCTTATTTACATATATTGCATATTTACATATATTGCATAATTACATATATTGCATATTTACATATATTTCATATTTACATATATTGCATATTTACATATATTGCATATTTACATATAATACATTTTTACATATATTGCATATTTACACATATTGCATATTTACATATATTGCAAATTTACATATATTACATATTTACATATATTGCATATTTACATATATTGCATGTTTACATTTATTGCATGTTTACATATATTGCATATTTACACATATTGCATCTTTACATATATTGCATATTTACATATTTTGCATATTTACATATACTGCATATTTACATATATTGCATATTTACATATATTGCATATTTGCATATATTGCTTATTTACACATATTGCATCTTTACATATATTGCATATTTACATATATTACATATTTACATATATTGCTTATTTACACATATTGCATCTTTACATATATTGCATATTTACATATATTGCATATTTACACATATTGCATATTCACATATATTGCATATTTACACATATTGCTTATTTACACATATTGCTTATTTACACATATTGCATCTTTACATATATTGCATATTTCCATATATTGCATTTTTACATATATTGCATATTTACATATATTGCATATTTACATATATTGCATATTTACATATTTTGCATATTTACATATATTGCATATTTACATATAATGCATATTTACATATATTGCATATTTACATATATTGCATATTTACATATAATGCATATTTACATATATTGCATATTTACATATTTTGCATATTTACATATATTGCATGTTTACATATATTGCATATTTACACATATTGCATCTTTACATATATTGCATATTTACATATTTTGCATATTTACATATATTGCATATTTACATATATTGCATATTTACATATATTGCATATTTGCATATATTGCTTATTTACACATATTGCATCTTTACATATATTGCATATTTACATATTTTGCATATTTACACATATTGCTTATTTACACATATTGCTTATTTACACATATTGCATCTTTACATATATTGCATATTTACATATATTGCATATTTACATATATTGCATATTTACATATATTGCATATTTACATATATTGCATATTTACATATTTAGCATATTTACATATATTGCATGTTTACATATATTGCATATTTACACATATTGCATCTTTACATATATTGCATATTTACATATTTTGCATATTTACATATATTGCATATTTACATATATTGCATATTTACATATATTGCATATTTGCATATATTGCTTATTTACACATATTGCATCTTTACATATATTGCATATTTACATATTTTGCATATTTACACATATTGCTTATTTACACATATTGCATATTTACATATATTGCAAATTTACATATTTTGCATATTTACATATATTGCATATTTACATATATTGCATATTTACATATATTGCATATTTACATATATTGCATATTTAAATATATTGCATAATTACATATATTGCTTATTTACATATATTGCATATTTACATATACTGCATATTTACATATATTGCAAACTTACATATATTGCATATTTACATATAGTGCATATTTACATTTATTGCCTATTTACATATATTGCATATTTACATATATTGCATATTTACATATATTGCTTATTTACATATATTGCATATTTACATATATTGCATAATTACATATATTGCATATTTACATATATTTCATATTTACATATATTGCATATTTACATATATTGCATATTTACATATAATACATTTTTACATATATTGCATATTTACACATATTGCATATTTACATACATTGCATATTTACATATATTACATATTTACATATATTGCATCTTTACATATATTGCATATTTACATATTTTGCATATTTACATATACTGCATATTTACATATATTGCATATTTACATATATTGCATATTTGCATATATTGCTTATTTACACATATTGCATCTTTACATATATTGCATATTTACATATATTACATATTTACATATATTGCTTATTTACACATATTGCATCTTTACATATATTGCATATTTACATATATTGCATATTTACACATATTGCATATTCACATATATTGCATATTTACATATATTGCATATTTACATATATTGCTTATTTACACATATTGCTTATTTACACATATTGCATCTTTACATATATTGCATATTTACATATATTGCATATTTACATATATTGCATATTTACATATATTGCATATTTAAATATATTGCATAATTACATATATTGCATATTTACATATATTGCATATTTACAGATACTGCATATTTACATATATTGCAAACTTACATATATTGCATATTTACATATAGTGCATATTTACATTTGTTGCCTATTTACATATATTGCATATTTACATATATTGCATATTTACATATATTGCTTATTTACATATATTGCATATTTACATTTATTGCATAATTACATATATTGCATATTTACATAGATTGCATATTTACATATATTGCATATTTACACATATTGCATATTCACATATATTGCATATTTACACATATTGCTTATTTACACATATTGCATCTTTACATATATTGCATATTTACATATATTGCATATTTACATATATTGCATATTTACATATATTGCATATTTACATATATTGCATATTTACATATTTTGCATATTTACATAAATTGCATATTTACATATAATGCATATTTACATATATTGCATATTTACATATATTGCTTATTTACATATTTTGCATATTTACATATATTGCATAATTACATATATTGCATATTTACATATATTTCATATTTACATATATTGCATATTTACATATATTGCATATTTACAGATAATACATTTTTACATATATTGCATATTTACACATATTGCATAATTACATACATTGCATATTTACATATATTACATATTTACATATATTGCATATTTACATATATTGCATGTTTACATTTATTGCATGTTTACATATATTGCATATTTACACATATTGCATCTTTACATATATTGCATATTTACATATTTTGCATATTTACATATACTGCATATTTACATATATTGCATATTTACATATATTGCATATTTGCATATATTGCTTATTTACACATATTGCATCTTTACATATATTGCATATTTACATATATTACATATTTACATATATTGCTTATTTACACATATTGCATCTTTACATATATTGCATATTTACATATATTGCATATTTACACATATTGCATATTCACATATATTGCATATTTACATATATTGCATATTTACATATATTGCTTATTTACACATATTGCTTATTTACACATATTGCATCTTTACATATATTGCATATTTACATATATTGCATATTTACATATATTGCATATTTACATATATTGCATATTTACATATATTGCATATTTACATATTTTGCATATTTACATATATTGCATATTTACATATAATGCATATTTACATAAATTGCATATTTACATATATTGCATATTTAAATATATTGCATAATTACATATATTGCATATTTACATATATTGCATATTTACAGATACTGCATATTTACATATATTGCAAACTTACATATATTGCATATTTACATATAGTGCATATTTACATTTGTTGCCTATTTACATATATTGCATATTTACATTTATTGCATATTTACATATATTGCTTATTTACATATATTGCATATTTACATTTATTGCATAATTACATATATTGCATATTTACATAGATTGCATATTTACATATATTGCATATTTACACATATTGCATATTCACATATATTGCATATTTACACATATTGCTTATTTACACATATTGCATCTTTACATATATTGCATATTTACATATATTGCATATTTACATATATTGCATATTTACATATATTGCATATTTACATATATTGCATATTTACATATTTTGCATATTTACATATATTGCATATTTACATATAATGCATATTTACATATATTGCATATTTACATATATTGCATATTTACATATATTGCATATTTACATATATTGCATATTTACATATTTTGCATATTTACATATATTGCATGTTTACATATATTGCATATTTACAGATACTGCATATTTACATATATTGCAAACTTACATATATTGCATATTTACATATAGTGCATATTTACATTTGTTGCCTATTTACATATATTGCATATTTACATATATTGCATATTTACATATATTGCTTATTTACATATATTGCATATTTACATTTATTGCATAATTACATATATTGCATATTTACATAGATTGCATATTTACATATATTGCATATTTACACATATTGCATATTCACATATATTGCATATTTACACATATTGCTTATTTACACATATTGCATCTTTACATATATTGCATATTTACATATATTGCATATTTACATATATTGCATATTTACATATATTGCATATTTACATATATTGCATATTTACATATTTTGCATATTTACATATATTGCATATTTACATATAATGCATATTTACATATATTGCATATTTACATATATTGCATATTTACATATATTGCATATTTACATATATTGCATATTTACATATTTTGCATATTTACATATATTGCATGTTTACAAATATTGCATATTTACACATATTGCATCTTTACATATATTGCATATTTACATATTTTGCATATTTACATATATTGCATATTTACATATATTGCATATTTACATATATTGCATATTTGCATATATTGCTTATTTACACATATTGCATCTTTACATATATTGCATATTTACATATTTTGCATATTTACACATATTGCTTATTTACACATATTGCTTATTTACACATATTGCATCTTTACATATATTGCATATTTACATATATTGCATATTTACATATATTGCATATTTACATATATTGCATATTTACATATATTGCATATTTACATATTTTGCATATTTACATATATTGCATGTTTACATATATTGCATATTTACACATATTGCATCTTTACATATATTGCATATTTACATATTTTGCATATTTACATATATTGCATATTTACATATATTGCATATTTACATATATTGCATATTTGCATATATTGCTTATTTACACATATTGCATCTTTACATATATTGCATATTTACATATTTTGCATATTTACACATATTGCTTATTTACACATATTGCATATTTACATATATTGCAAATTTACATATTTTGCATATTTACATATATTGCATATTTACATATATTGCATATTTACATATATTGCATATTTACATATATTGCATATTTAAATATATTGCATAATTACATATATTGCTTATTTACATATATTGCATATTTACATATACTGCATATTTACATAAATTGCAAACTTACATATATTGCATATTTACATATAGTGCATATTTACATTTATTGCCTATTTACATATATTGCATATTTACATATATTGCATATTTACATATATTGCTTATTTACATATATTGCATATTTACATATATTGCATAATTACATATATTGCATATTTACATATATTTCATATTTACATATATTGCATATTTACATATATTGCATATTTACATATAATACATTTTTACATATATTGCATATTTACACATATTGCATATTTACATATATTGCATATTTACATATATTACATATTTACATATATTGCATATTTACATATATTGCATGTTTACATTTATTGCATGTTTACATATATTGCATATTTACACATATTGCATCTTTACATATATTGCATATTTACATATTTTGCATATTTACATATACTGCATATTTACATATATTGCATATTTACATATATTGCATATTTGCATATATTGCTTATTTACACATATTGCATCTTTACATATATTGCATATTTACATATATTACATATTTACATATATTGCTTATTTACACATATTGCATCTTTACATATATTGCATATTTACATATATTGCATATTTACACATATTGCATATTCACATATATTGCATATTTACACATATTGCTTATTTACACATATTGCTTATTTACACATATTGCATCTTTACATATATTGCATATTTACATATATTGCATATTTACATATATTGCATATTTACATATATTGCATATTTACATATATTGCATATTTACATATTTTGCATATTTACATATATTGCATATTTACATATAATGCATATTTACATATATTGCATATTTACATATTTTGCATATTTACATATATTGCATATTTACATATATTGCATATTTACATATATTGCGTATTTGCATATATTGCTTATTTACACATATTGCATCTTTACATATATTGCATATTTACATATTTTGCATATTTACACATATTGCTTATTTACACATATTGCTTATTTACACATATTGCATCTTTACATATATTGCATATTTACATATATTGCATATTTACATATATTGCATATTTACATATATTGCATATTTACATATATTGCATATTTACATATTTTGCATATTTACATATATTGCATGTTTACATATATTGCATATTTACACATATTGCATCTTTACATATATTGCATATTTACATATTTTGCATATTTACATATATTGCATATTTACATATATTGCATATTTACATATATTGCATATTTGCATATATTGCTTATTTACACATATTGCATCTTTACATATATTGCATATTTACATATTTTGCATATTTACACATATTGCTTATTTACACATATTGCATATTTACATATATTGCAAATTTACATATTTTGCATATTTACATATATTGCATATTTACATATATTGCATATTTACATATATTGCATATTTACATATATTGCATATTTAAATATATTGCATAATTACATATATTGCTTATTTACATATATTGCATATTTACATATACTGCATATTTACATATATTGCAAACTTACATATATTGCATATTTACATATAGTGCATATTTACATTTATTGCCTATTTACATATATTGCATATTTACATATATTGCATATTTACATATATTGCTTATTTACATATATTGCATATTTACATATATTGCATAATTACATATATTGCATATTTACATATATTTCATATTTACATATATTGCATATTTACATATATTGCATATTTACATATAATACATTTTTACATATATTGCATATTTACACATATTGCATATTTACATATATTGCATATTTACATATATTACATATTTACATATATTGCATATTTACATATATTGCATGTTTACATTTATTGCATGTTTACATATATTGCATATTTACACATATTGCATCTTTACATATATTGCATATTTACATATTTTGCATATTTACATATACTGCATATTTACATATATTGCATATTTACATATATTGCATATTTGCATATATTGCTTATTTACACATATTGCATCTTTACATATATTGCATATTTAAATATATTACATATTTACATATATTGCTTATTTACACATATTGCATCTTTACATATATTGCATATTTACATATATTGCATATTTACACATATTGCATATTCACATATATTGCATATTTACACATATTGCTTATTTACACATATTGCTTATTTACACATATTGCATCTTTACATATATTGCATATTTACATATATTGCATATTTACATATATTGCATATTTACATATATTGCATATTTACATATATTGCATATTTACATATTTTGCATATTTACATATATTGCATATTTACATATAATGCATATTTACATATATTGCATATTTACATATATTGCATATTTAAATATATTGCATAATTACATATATTGCATATTTACATATATTGCATATTTACAGATACTGCATATTTACATATATTGCAAACTTACATATATTGCATATTTACATATAGTGCATATTTACATTTGTTGCCTATTTACATATATTGCATATTTACATATATTGCATATTTACATATATTGCTTATTTACATATATTGCATATTTACATTTATTGCATAATTTCATATATTGCATATTTACATATATTGCATATTTACATATATTGCATATTTACATATATTGCATATTTACATATATTACATTTTGACATATATTGCATATTTACACATATTGCATATTTACATATATTGCATATTTACATATATTACATATTTACATATATTGCATATTTACATATATTGCATGTTTACATATATTGCATATTTACACATATTGCATCTTTACATATATTGCATATTTACATATTTTGCATATTTACACATATTGCTTATTTACACATATTGCTTATTTACACATATTGCATCTTTACATTTATTGCATATTTACATATATTGCATATTTACATATATTGCATATTTACATATATTGCATATTTACATATATTGCATATTTACATATATTGCATATTTACATATATTGCATATTTACATATATTGCATATTTACATATATTGCATATTTACAGATACTGCATATTTACATATATTGCAAACTTACATATATTGCATATTTACATATAGTGCATATTTACATTTGTTGCCTATTTACATATATTGCATATTTACATATATTGCATATTTACATATATTGCTTATTTACATATATTGCATATTTACATTTATTGCATAATTTCATATATTGCATATTTACATATATTGCATATTTACATATATTGCATATTTACATATATTGCATATTTACATATATTACATTTTTACATATATTGCATATTTACACATATTGCATATTTACATATATTGCATATTTACATATATTACATATTTACATATATTGCATATTTACATATATTGCATGTTTACATATATTGCATATTTACACATATTGCATCTTTACATATATTGCATATTTACATATTTTGCATATTTACACATATTGCTTATTTACACATATTGCTTATTTACACATATTGCATCTTTACATTTATTGCATATTTACATATATTGCATATTTACATATATTGCATATTTACATATATTGCATATTTACATATATTGCATATTTACATATATTGCATATTTACATATATTGCATATTTACATATATTGCATATTTACATATATTGCATATTTACATATATTGCATATTTGCATATATTGCTTATTTACACATATTGCATCTTTACATATATTGCATATTTACATATTTTGCATATTTACACATATTGCTTATTTACACATATTGCATATTTACATATATTGCAAATTTACATATTTTGCATATTTACATATATTGCATATTTACATATATTGCATATTTACATATATTGCATATTTACATATATTGCATATTTAAATATATTGCATAATTACATATAATGCTTATTTACATATATTGCATATTTACATATACTGCATATTTACATATATTGCAAACTTACATATATTGCATATTTACATATAGTGCATATTTACATTTATTGCCTATTTACATATATTGCATATTTACATATATTGCATATTTACATATATTGCTTATTTACATATATTGCATATTTACATATATTGCATAATTACATTTATTGCATATTTACATATATTTCATATTTACATGTATTGCATATTTACATATATTGCATATTTACATATAATACATTTTTACATATATTGCATATTTACACATATTGCATATTTACATATATTGCATATTTACATATATTACATATTTACATATATTGCATATTTACATATATTGCATGTTTACATTTATTGCATGTTTACATATATTGCATATTTACACATATTGCATCTTTACATATATTGCATATTTACATATTTTGCATATTTACATATACTGCATATTTACATATATTGCATATTTACATATATTGCATATTTGCATATATTGCTTATTTACACATATTGCATCTTTACATATATTGCATATTTACATATATTACATATTTACATATATTGCTTATTTACACATATTGCATCTTTACATATATTGCATATTTACATATATTGCATATTTACACATATTGCATATTCACATATATTGCATATTTACACATATTGCCTATTTACACATATTGCTTATTTACACATATTGCATCTTTACATATATTGCATATTTACATATATTGCATATTTACATTTATTGCATATTTACATATATTGCATATTTACATATATTGCATATTTACATATTTTGCATATTTACATATATTGCATATTTACATATAATGCATATTTACATATATTGCATATTTACATATAGTGCATATTTAAATATATTGCATAATTACATATATTGCATATTTACATATATTGCATATTTACAGATACTGCATATTTACATATATTGCAAACTTACATATATTGCATATTTACATATAGTGCATATTTACATTTGTTGCCTATTTACATATATTGCATATTTACATATATTGCATATTTACATATATTGCTTATTTTCATATATTGCATATTTACATTTATTGCATAATTACATATATTGCATATTTACATATATTGCATATTTACATATATTGCATATTTACATATATTGCATATTTACATATATTACATTTTTACATATATTGCATATTTACACATATTGCATATTTACATATATTGCATATTTACATATATTACATATTTACATATAATGCATATTTACATATATTGCATGTTTACATATATTGCATATTTACACATATTGCATCTTTACATATATTGCATATTTACATATTTTGCATATTCACACATATTGCTTATTTACACATATTGCTTATTTACACATATTGCATCTTTACATTTATTGCATATTTACATATATTGCATATTTACATATATTGCATATTTACATATATTGCATATTTACATATATTGCATATTTACATATTTTGCATATTTACATATATTGCATGTTTACATATATTGCATATTTACACATATTGCATCTTTACATATATTGCATATTTACATATTTTGCATATTTACATATATTGCATATTTACATATATTGCATATTTACATATATTGCATATTTGCATATATTGCTTATTTACACATATTGCATCTTTACATATATTGCATATTTACATATTTTGCATATTTACACATATTGCTTATTTACACATATTGCATATTTACATATATTGCAAATTTACATATTTTGCATATTTACATATATTGCATATTTACATATATTGCATATTTACATATATTGCATATTTACATATATTGCATATTTAAATATATTGCATAATTACATATATTGCTTATTTACATATATTGCATATTTACATATACTGCATATTTACATATATTGCAAACTTACATATATTGCATATTTACATATAATACATTTTTACATATATTGCATATTTACACATATTGCATATTTACATATATTGCATATTTACATATATTACATATTTACATATATTGCATATTTACATATATTGCATGTTTACATTTATTGCATGTTTACATATATTGCATATTTACACATATTGCATCTTTACATATATTGCATATTTACATATTTTGCATATTTACATATACTGCATATTTACATATATTGCATATTTACATATATTGCATATTTGCATATATTGCTTATTTACACATATTGCATCTTTACATATATTGCATATTTACATATATTACATATTTACATATATTGCTTATTTACACATATTGCATCTTTACATATATTGCATATTTACATATATTGCATATTTACACATATTGCATATTTACACATATTGCTTATTTACACATATTGCTTATTTACACATATTGCATCTTTACATATATTGCATATTTACATATATTGCATATTTACATATATTGCATATTTACATATATTGCATATTTACATATATTGCATATTTACATTTATTGCATAATTACATAAATTGCATATTTACATATATTGCATATTTACATATATTGCATATTTACATATATTGCATATTTACATTTGTTGCCTATTTACATATAGTGCATATTTACATTTGTTGCCTATTTTCATATATTGCATATTTACATATATTGCATATTTACATATATTGCTTATTTACATATATTGCATATTTACATTTATTGCATAATTACATAAATTGCATATTTACATATATTGCATATTTACATATATTGCATATTTACATATATTGCATATTTACATATATTACATTTTTACATATATTGCATATTTACACATATTGCATATTTACATATATTGCATATTTACATATATTACATATTTACATATATTGCATATTTACATATATTGCATGTTTACATATATTGCATATTTACACATATTGCATCTTTACATATATTGCATATTTACATATTTTGCATATTTACATATATTGCATATTTACATATATTGCATATTTACATATATTGCATACTTACATATATTGCATATATAAATATATTGCATATTTACATATATTGCATATTTTCATATATTGCATATTTACATATATTGCATATTTACATATATTGCATAACTACATATATTGCATATTTACATATATTGCATATTTACATATATTGCATATTTACATATATTGCATATTTACATATATTGCATATTTACATATATTGCATATTTACATATAATGCATATTTACATATATTGCATATTTACACATATTGCATATTTACATATATTGCATATTTACATATATGGCATATTTACATATATTGCATATTTACATATATTGCATATTTACATATTATGCATATTTACATATATTGCATATTTACATATATTGCATATTAACATATATTGGATATTTACATTGATTGCATATTTACATATATTGCATATTTACATTTATTGCATATTTACATATATTGCATACTTACATATATTGCATATTTACATATATTGCATAACTACATATATTGCATATTTACATATATTGCATATTTACATATATTGCATATTTACATATATTGCATATTTACATATATTGCATATTTACATATATTGCATATTTACATATATTGCATATTTACATATATTGCATATTTACATATAAAGCATATTTACATATATTGCATATTTACACATATTGCCTATTTACATATATTGCATATTTACATATAATACATTTTTACATATATTGCATATTTACACATATTGAATATTTACATATATTGCATATTTACATATATTGCATATTTACATATATTGCATATTTACATTTATTGCCTATTTACATATATTGCATATTTACATATATTGCTTATTTACATATATTGCATATTTACATATATTGCATAATTACATATATTGCATATTTACATATATTGCATATTTACATATATTGCATATTTACATATATTGCATATTTACATATATTACATTTTTACATATATTGCATATTTACACATATTGCATATTTACATATATTGCATATTTACATATATTACATATTCACATATATTGCATATTTACATATATTGCATGTTTAAATATATTGCATATTTACACATATTGCATCTTTACATATATTGCATATTTACATATTTTGCATATTTACATATATTGCATATTCACATATATTGCATATTTACATATATTGCATATTTGCATATATTGCATATTTACATATATTGCATATTCACATATATTGCATATTTACATATATTGCATATTTACATATATTGCATACTTACATATATTGCATATATAAATATATTGCATATTTACATATATTGCATATTTTCATATATTGCATATTTACATATATTGCATATTTACATATATTGCATATTTACATATATTGCATATCTACATATATTGCATATTTACATATATTGCATATTTACATATATTGCATATTTACATATATTGCATATTTACATATATTGCATATTTACATATATTGCATATTTACATATATTGCATACTTACATATATTGCATAATTACATATATTGCTTATTTACATATATTGCATATTTACGTATATTGCATATTTACATATATTACATATTTACATATATTGCATATTTACACATATTGCATATTTACATATATTGCATATTTACATATATTGCAAACTTACATATATTGCAAACTTACATATATTGCATATTTACATATAGTGCATTTTTACATTTATTGCCTATTTACATATATTGCATATTTACATATATTGCATATTTACATATATTGCTTATTTACATATATTGCATATTTACATATATTGCATAATTACATATATTGCATATTTACATATATTGCATATTTACATATATTGCATATTTACATATATTGCATATTTACATATATTACATTTTTACATATATTGCATATTTACACATATTGCATATTTACATATATTGCATATTTACATATATTACATATTCACATATATTGCATATTTACATATATTGCATGTTTACATATATTGCATATTTACACATATTGCATCTTTACATATATTGCATATTTACATATTTTGCATATTTACATATATTGCATATTCACATATATTGCATATTTACATGTATTGCATATTTGCATATATTGCATATTTACATATATTGCATATTTACATATATTGCATATTTACATATATTACATATTTACATATATTGCATATTTACACATATTGCATATTTACATATATTGCATATTTACATATATTACATATTTACATATATTGCATATTTACACATATTGCTTATTTACACATATTGCATCTTTACATATATTGCATATTTACATATATTGCATATTTACATATATTGCATATTTACATATATTGCATATTTACACATATTGCATATTTACATATATTGCATATTTACATATATGGCATATTCACATATATTGCATATTTACATATATTGCATATTTACATTTATTGCATTGTTACATATATTGCATATTTACATATATTGCATATTTACATATATTGCATATTTACATATATTGCAAATTTACATATATTGCATATTTACATATATTGCATATTTACATATATTGCATATTTACATATATTGCATATTTACATATATGGCATATTCACATATATTGCATATTTACATATATTGCATATTTACATTTATTGCATATTTACATATATTGCATATTTACATATATTGCATATTTACATATATTGCATATTTACATATATTGCAAATTTACATATATTGCATATTTACATATATTGCATATTTACATATACTGCATATTTACATATATTGCAAACTTACATATATTGCATATTTACATATAGTGCATATTTACATTGATTGCCTATATACATATATTGCATATTTACATATATTGCATATTTACATATATTGCTTATTTACATATATTGCATATTTACATATATTGCATAATTACATATATTGCATCTTTACATATATTGCATATTTACATATATTGCATATTTACATATATTGCATATTTACATATAATACATTTTTACATATATTGCATATTTACACCTATTGCATATTTACATATATTGCATATTTACAAATATTACATATTTACATATATTGCATATTTACATATATTGCATGTTTACATTTATTGCATGTTTACATATATTGCATATTTACATATATGGCATATTCACATATATTGCATATTTACATATATTGCATATTTACATTTATTGCATTGTTACATATATTGCATATTTACATATATTGCATATTTACATATATTGCATATTTACATATATTGCAAATTTACATATATTGCATATTTACATATATTGCATATTTACATATATTGCATATTTACATATATTGCATATTTACATATATGGCATATTCACATATATTGCATATTTACATATATTGCATATTTACATTTATTGCATATTTACATATATTGCATATTTACATATATTGCATATTTACATATATTGCATATTTACATATATTGCAAATTTACATATATTGCATATTTACATATATTGCATATTTACATATACTGCATATTTACATATATTGCAAACTTACATATATTGCATATTTACATATAGTGCATATTTACATTTATTGCCTATATACATATATTGCATATTTACATATATTGCATATTTACATATATTGCTTATTTACATATATTGCATATTTACATATATTGCATAATTACATATATTGCATCTTTACATATATTGCATATTTACATATATTGCATATTTACATATATTGCATATTTACATATAATACATTTTTACATATATTGCATATTTACACATATTGCATATTTACATATATTGCATATTTACAAATATTACATATTTACATATATTGCATATTTACATATATTGCATGTTTACATTTATTGCATGTTTACATATATTGCATATTTACACATATTGCATCTTTACATATATTGCATATTTACATATTTTGCATATTTACATATATTGCATATTTACATATATTGCATATTTACATATATTGCATATTTGCATATATTGCTTATTTACACATATTGCATCTTTACATATATTGCATATTTACATATTTTGCATATTTACACATATTGCTTATTTACACATATTGCATCTTTACATATATTGCATATTTACATATTTTGCATATTTACATATATTGCATATTTACATATATTGCATATTTACATAAATTGCATATTTGCATATATTGCTTATTTACACATATTGCATCTTTACATATATTGCATATTTACATATATTGCATATTTACATATATTGCATATTTACATATATTGCATATTCACATATATTGCATATTTACATATTTTGCATATTTACATATATTGCATATTTACATATATTGCTAATTTACATGTATTGCATAATTACATATATTGCATAATTACATATATTGCATATTTACATATATTGCATATTTACATATATTGCATATTTACATATATTGCATATTTACATATAATACATTTTTACATATATTGCATATTTACACATATTGCATATTTACATAAATTGCATATTTACATATATTACATATTTACATATATTGCATATTTACATATATTGCATGTTTACATTTATTGCATGTTTACATATATTGCATATTTACACATATTGCATCTTTACATATATTGCATATTTACATATTTTGCATATTTACATATATTGCATATTTACATATATTGCATATTTACATATATTGCATATTTACATATATTGCATATTTGCATATATTGCTTATTTACACATATTGCATCTTTACATATATTGCATATTTACATATATTGCTTATTTACATATATTGCATATTTACATATATTGCATATTTACATATATTGCTTATTTACATATATTGCATATTTACATATATTGCATATTTACATATATTGCATATTTACATATTTTGCATATTTACATATATTGCATATTTACATATATTGCATATTTACATATATTGCATATTTACATATATTGCATATTTAAATATATTGCATAACTACATATATTGCATATTTACATATATTGCATATTTACATATACTGCATATTTACATATATTGCAAACTTACATATATTGCATATTTACATATAGTGCATATTTACTTTTATTGCCTATTTACATATATTGCATATTTACATATATTGCAGATTTACATATATTGCTTATTTACATATATTGCATATTTACATATATTGCCTAATTACATATATTGCATATTTACATATATTGCATATTTACATATATTGCATATTTACATATATTGCATATTTACATATATTACATTTTTACATATATTGCATATTTACACATATTGCATATTTACATATATTGCATATTTACATATATTACATATTTACATATATTGCATATTTACATATATTGCATGTTTACATATATTGCATATTTACACATATTGCATCTTTACAAATATTGCATATTTACATATTTTGCATATTTACATATATTGCATATTCACATATATTGCATATTTACATATATTGCATATTTGCATATATTGCATATTTACATATATTGCATATTTACATATATTGCATATTTACATATATTGCATATTTACATATATTGCATACTTACATATATTGCATATATAAATATATTGCATATTTACATATATTGCATATTTTCATATATTGCATATTTACATGTATTGCTTATTTACATATATTGCATATTTACATATATTGCATATCTACATATATTGCATATTTACATATATTGCATATTTACATATATTGCATATTTACATATATTGCATATTTACATATATTGCATATTTACATATAATGCATATTTACAACTATTGCATATTTACACATATTGCATATTTACATATTTTGCATATTTACATATATTGCATATTTACATATATTGCTAATTTACATATATTGCATAATTACATATTTTGCATAATTACATATATTGCATATTTACATATATTGCATATTTACATATATTGCATATTTACATATATTGCATATTTACATATATTGCATATTTACATATAATACATTTTTACATATATTGCATATTTACACATATTGCATATTTACATAAATTGCATATTTACATATATTGCATATTTACATATATTGCATATTTACATATATTGCATATTTACATATATTGCATATTTACATAAATTGCATATTTACATATAATACATTTTTACATATATTGCATATTTACACATATTGCATATTTACATAAATTGCATATTTACATATATTACATATTTACATATATTGCATATTTACATATATTGCATGTTTACATTTATTGCATGTTTACATATATTGCATATTTACACATATTGCATCTTTACATATATTGCATATTTACATATTTTGCATATTTACATATATTGCATATTTACATATATTGCATATTTACATATATTGCATATTTGCATATATTGCTTATTTACACATATTGCATCTTTACATATATTGCATATTTACATATATTGCTTATTTACATATATTGCATATTTACATATATTGCATATTTACATATATTGCTTATTTACATATATTGCATATTTACATATATTGCATATTTACATATATTGCATATTTACATATTTTGCATATTTACATATATTGCATATTTACATATATTGCATATTTACATATATTGCATATTTACATATATTGCATATTTAAATATATTGCATAACTACATATATTGCATATTTACATATATTGCATATTTACATATACTGCATATTTACATATATTGCAAACTTACATATATTGCATATTTACATATAGTGCATATTTACTTTTATTGCCTATTTACATATATTGCATATTTACATATATTGCATATTTACATATATTGCTTATTTACATATATTGCATATTTACATATATTGCCTAATTACATATATTGCATATTTACATATATTGCATATTTACATATATTGCATATTTACATATATTGCATATTTACATATATTACATTTTTACATATATTGCATATTTACACATATTGCATATTTACATATATTGCATATTTACATATATTACATATTTACATATATTGCATATTTACATATATTGCATGTTTACATATATTGCATATTTACACATATTGCATCTTTACAAATATTGCATATTTACATATTTTGCATATTTACATATATTGCATATTCACATATATTGCATATTTACATATATTGCATATTTGCATATATTGCATATTTACATATATTGCATATTTACATATATTGCATATTTACATATATTGCATATTTACATATATTGCATACTTACATATATTGCATATATAAATATATTGCATATTTACATATATTGCATATTTTCATATATTGCATATTTACATGTATTGCATATTTACATATATTGCATATTTACATATATTGCATATCTACATATATTGCATATTTACATATATTGCATATTTACATATATTGCATATTTACATATATTGCATATTTACATATATTGCATATTTACATATAATGCATATTTACATATATTGCATATTTACACATATTGCATATTTACATATATTGCATATTTACATATATGGCATATTTACATATATTGCATATTTACATATATTGCATATTTACATATAATGCATATTTACATATATTGCATATTAACATATATTGGATATTTACATTGATTGCATATTTACATATATTGCATATTTACATTTATTGCATATTTACATATATTGCATATTTACATATATTGCATATTTACATATATTGCATATTTACATATGTTGCATATTTACATATATTGCATATTTACATATATTGCATATTTAACCCTTACCCTAACCCTAACCCTAACCCTAACCCTAACCCTAACCCTAACCCTAACCCTAACCCTAACCCTAACCCTTATCCTAACCTTAACCCTAACCCTAACACTAACCCTAAATCTAACCCTAACCCTAACCCTAACCCTAACCCTAACCCTAACCCTAACCCTAACCCTAACCCTAACCCTAACCCTAACCCTAACCCTAACCCTAACCTTAACCCTAACCCTAACCCTAACTCTAACCCTAACCCTAACCCTAACCCTAACCCTAACCCTAACCCTAACCCTAACCCTAACCCTAACCCTAACCCTAACCCTAACCCCAACCCTAACCCTAACTCTAACCTTGACCCTAACCCTAACCCTAACCCTAACCCTAACCTCAACCCTAACCCTAACCCTAACCCTAACCCTAACCCTAACCCTAACCCTAACCCTAACCCTAACCCTAACCCTAACCCTAACCCTAACCCTAACCTTAATCCCAACCCTAACCCTAACCCTAAACCTAACCGTAACCCTAACCCTAACCCTAACCCTAACCCTAACCCTAACCCTAACCCTAACCCTAACCCTAACCCCAACCCTAACCCTAACCCTAACCCTAACCCTAACCCTAACCCTAACCCTAACCCTAACCCTAACCCTAACCCTAACCCTAACCTAAACCTAACCCTAACCCTAACCCTAACACATATATTGCATATTTACATATATTGCATATTTACATATATTGCTTATTTACATATATTGCATATTTACATATATTGCATATTTACATATATTGCATATTTACATATATTGCATATTTACATATATTGCATATTTACGTATATTGCATATTTACATATATTACATATTTACATATATTGCATATTTACACATATTGCATGTTCACATATATTGCATATTTACATATATTACATATTCACATATATTGCATATTTACATATATTGCGTATTTACACATATTGCTTATTTACACATATTGCATCTTTACATATATTGCATATTTACATATATTGCATATTTACATATATTGCATATTTACATATATTGCATATTTACATATATTGCATATTTACATATTTTGCATATTTACATATATTGCATATTTACATATATTGCATATTTACATATATTACATATTAACTTATATTGCATATTTACATATATTGCATATTTACATATACTGCATATTTACATATATTGCATATTTACATATATTGCGTTTTTACATATATTGCATATTCACATTTCTTGCATATTTACATATATTGCATATTTACATATATTGCATATTTACATATATTGCATATTTACATATACTGCATATTTACCTATATTGCATATTTACATATATTGCATATTTACATATAGTGCATATTTACATTTATTGCCTATTTACATATATTGCATATTTACATATTTTGCATATTTACATATATTGCATATTAATTATATTGCATATTTACATATATTGCAAATTTACATATATTGCATATTTACATTTATTGCATATTTACATATATTGCATATTTACATATATTGCATATTTACATTTATTGCATATTTACATATATTGCATATTTACATTTCTTGCATATTTACATATATTGCATATTTACATATATCGCATATTTACATATATTGCATATTTACATATATTGCGTATTT
>OX030965.1:165000-167500 GCA_943735955.1 Piscicola geometra
TACATATATTGCATTTTTACACATATTGCTTATTTACACATATTGCATCTTTACATATATTGCATATTTACATATATTGCATATTTACATATATTGCATATTTACATATATTGCATATTTACATATTTTGCATATTTACATATATTGCATATTTACTTATATTGCATATTTACATATATTACATATTTACATATATTGCATATTTACATATATTGCGTATTTACATATATTGCATATTTACATATTTTGCATATTTACATATATTGCGTTTTTACATATATTGCATATTTACATTTCTTGCATATTTACATATATTGCATATTTACATATATTGCATATTTACATATATTGCATATTTACATATACTGCATATTTACATATATTGCATATTTACATATATAGCATATTTACATATAGTGCATGTTTACATTTATTGCCTATTTACATATATTGCATATTTACATATATTGCACATTTACATATATTGCTTATTTACATATATTGCATATTTACATATATTGCATAATTACATATATTGCGTATTTACATATATTGCATATTTACATATATTGCGTATTTACATACATTGCATATTTACATATATTGCTTATTTACATATATTGCATATTTACATATATTGCATATTTACATATATTGCATATTTACATTTATTGCATATTTACATATATTGCATATTTACGTATATTGCATATTTACATATATTACATATTTAAATATATTGCATATTTACACATATTGCATGTTTACATATATTGCATATTTACATATATTGCATTCACATATATTGCATATTTACATATATTGCATATTTACACATATTGCTTATTTACACATATTGCATCTTTACATATATTGCATATTTACATATATTGCATATTTACATATATTGCATATTTACATATATTGCATATTTACATATTTTGCATATTTACATATATTGCATATTTACTTATAATGCATATTTACATATATTACATATTTACATATATTGCATATTTACATATATTGCGTATTTACATATATTGCATATTTACATATTTTGCATATTTACATATATTGCGTTTTTACATATATTGCATATTTACATTTCTTGCATATTTACATATATTGCATATTTACATATATTGCATATTTACATATATTGCATATTTACATATACTGCATATTTACATATATTGCATATTTACATATATAGCATATTTACATATAGTGCATATTTACATTTATTGCCTATTTACATATATTGCATATTTACATATATTGCACATTTACATATATTGCTTATTTACATACATTGCATATTTACATATGTTGCATATTTACATATATTGCTTATTTACATATATTGCATATTTACATATATTACATATTTACATATATTGCATATTACTTATATTGCATATTTACATATATTGCATATTTACATATATTGCCTTTTTACATATATTGCATATTTACATTTCTTGCATATTTACATATATTGCATATTTACATATATTGCATATTTACATATATTGCATATTTACATATACTGCATATTTACATATATTGCATATTTACATATATAGCATATTTACATATAGTGCATATTTACATTTATTGCCTATTTACATATATTGCATATTTACATATATTGCACATTTACATATATTGCTTATTTACATATATTGCATATTTACATATATTGCATAATTACATATATTGCGTATTTACATATATTGCATATTTACATATATTGCGTATTTACATACATTGCATATTTACATATATTGCTTATTTACATATAATGCATATTTACATATATTGCATATTTACATATATTGCATATTTACATTTATTGCATATTTACATATATTGCATATTTACGTATATTGCATATTTACATATATTACATATTTAAATATATTGCATATTTACACATATTGCATGTTTACATATATTGCATATTTACATATATTGCATTCACATATATTGCATATTTACATATATTGCATATTTACACATATTGCTTATTTACACATATTGCATCTTTACATATATTGCATATTTACATATATTGCATATTTACATATATTGCATATTTACATATATTGCATATTTACATATTTTGCATATTTACATATATTGCATATTTACTTATAATGCATATTTACATATATTACATATTTACATATATTGCATATTTACATATATTGCGTATTTACATATATTGCATATTTACATATTTTGCATATTTACATATATTGCGTTTTTACATATATTGCATATTTACATTTCTTGCATATTTACATATATTGCATATTTACATATATTGAATATTTACATATATTGCATATTTACATATACTGCATATTTACATATATTGCATATTTACATATATAGCATTTTTACATATAGTGCATATTTACATTTATTGCCTATTTACATATATTGCATATTTACATATATTGCACATTTACATATATTGCTTATTTACATA
>OX030965.1:175000-180000 GCA_943735955.1 Piscicola geometra
ACATATATTGCATATTTACATATTTTGCATATTTACATATACTGCCTATTTACATATATTGCATATTTACATATATTGCATATTTACATATCTTGCTTATTTACATATATGGCATATTTACATATATTACATATTTACATATACTGCATATTTACATATATTGCATATTTACGTATATTGCATATTTACATATATTACATATTTACATATATTGCATATTTACACATATTGCATGTTTACATATATTGCATATTTACATATATTACATATTCACATATATTGCATATTTACATATATTGCATATTTACACATATTGCTTATTTACATATATTGCATATTTAAATATATTGCTTATTTACATATATTGCATATTTACATATATTGCATATTTACATATATTGCATAATTACATATATTGCATATTTACATATATAGCATATTTACATATATTGCATATTTACATATATTGCATATTTACATATATTGCATAATTACATATATTGCGTATTTACATATATTGCATATTTACATATATTGCGTATTTACATATATTGCATATTTACATATATTGCTTATTTACATATATTGCATATTTACATATATTGCATATTTACATATATTGCATATTTACATATATTGCATAATTACATATATTGCGTATTTACATATAATGCATATTTACATATATTGCGTATTTACATACATTGCATATTTAAATATATTGCTTATTTACATATATTGCATATTTACATATATTGCATATTTACATATATTGCATATTTACATATATTGCATATTTACATATATTGCATATTTACACATATTGCATGTTTACATATATTGCATATTTACATATATTGCATTCACATATATTGCATATTTACATATATTGCATATTTACACATATTGCTTATTTACACATATTGCATCTTTACATATATTGCATATTTACATATATTGCATATTTACATATATTGCATATTTACATATATTGCATATTTACATATTTTGCATATTTACATATATTGCATATTTACTTATATTGCATATTTACATATATTACATATTTACATATACTGCATATTTACATATATTGCATATTTACATATTTTGCATATTTACATATATTGCATATTTACTTATATTGCATATTTACATATATTGCTTATTTACATATATTGCATATTTACATATATTGCATAATTACATATATTGCGTATTTACATATATTGCATATTTACATATATTGCACATTTACATATATTGCTTATTTACATATATTGCATATTTACATATATTGCATAATTACATATATTGCGTATTTACATATATTGCATATTTACATATATTGCGTATTTACATACATTGCATATTTACATATATTGCTTATTTACATATATTGCATATTTACATATATTGCATATTTACATATATTGCATATTTACATTTATTGCATATTTACATATATTGCATATTTACGTATATTGCATATTTACATATATTACATATTTAAATATATTGCATATTTACACATATTGCATGTTTACATATATTGCATATTTACATATATTGCATTCACATATATTGCATATTTACATATATTGCATATTTACACATATTGCTTATTTACACATATTGCATCTTTACATATATTGCATATTTACATATATTGCATATTTACATATATTGCATATTTACATATATTGCATATTTACATATTTTGCATATTTACATATATTGCATATTTACTTATATTGCATATTTACATATATTACATATTTACATATATTGCATATTTACATATATTGCATATTTACATATATTGCATATTTACATATTTTGCATATTTACATATATTGCGTTTTTACATATATTGCATATTTACATTTCTTGCATATTTACATATATTGCATATTTACATATATTGCATATTTACATATATTGCATATTTACATATACTGCATATTTACATATATTGCATATTTACATATATAGCATATTTACATATAGTGCATATTTACATTTATTGCCTATTTACATATATTGCATATTTACATATATTGCACATTTACATATATTGCTTATTTACATATATTGCATATTTACATATATTGCATAATTACATATATTGCGTATTTACATATATTGCATATTTACATATATTGCGTATTTACATACATTGCATATTTACATATATTGCTTATTTACATATATTGCATATTTACATATATTGCATATTTACATATATTGCATATTTACATTTATTGCATATTTACATATATTGCATATTTACGTATATTGCATATTTACATATATTACATATTTAAATATATTGCATATTTACACATATTGCATGTTTACATATATTGCATATTTACATATATTGCATTCACATATATTGCATATTTACATATTTTGCATATTTAAACATATTGCTTATTTACACATATTGCATCTTTACATATATTGCATATTTACATATATTGCATATTTACATATATAGCATATTTACATATAGTGCATATTTACATTTATTGCCTATTTACATATATTGCATATTTACATATATTGCACATTTACATACATTGCTTATTTACACATATTGCATCTTTACACATATTGCATATTTACATATATTGCATATTTACATATATTGCATATTTACATATATTGCATATTTACATATTTTGCATATTTACATATATTGCATATTTACATATATTACATATTTACATATATTGCATATTTACATATATTGCATATTTACATAAATTGCATATTTACATATATTGCATATTTACATATATTGCGTTTTTACATATATTGCATATTTACATTTCTTGCATATTTACATATATTGCATATTTACACATATTGCTTATTTACACATATTGCATATTTACATATATTGCATATTTACGTATATTGCATATTTACATATATTACATATTTACATATATTGCATATTTACACATATTGCATGTTTACATATATTGCATATTTACATATATTACATATTCACATATATTGTATATTTACATATATTGCATATTTACACATATTGCTTATTTACACATATTGCATCTTTACACATATTGCATATTTACATATATTGCATATTTACATATATTGCATATTTACATATATTGCATATTTACATATATTGCATATTTACATATTTTGCATATTTACATATACTGCCTATTTACATATATTGCATATTTACATATATTGCATATTTACATATCTTGCTTATTTACATATATGGCATATTTACATATATTACATATTTACATATACTGCATATTTACATATATTGCATATTTACGTATATTGCATATTTACATATATTACATATTTACATATATTGCATATTTACACATATTGCATGTTTACATATATTGCATATTTACATATATTACATATTCACATATATTGCATATTTACATATATTGCATATTTACACATATTGCTTATTTACATATATTGCATATTTAAATATATTGCTTATTTACATATATTGCATATTTACATATATTGCATATTTACATATATTGCATAATTACATATATTGCATATTTACATATATAGCATATTTACATATATTGCATATTTACATATATTGCATATTTACATATATTGCATAATTACATATATTGCGTATTTACATATATTGCATATTTACATATATTGCGTATTTACATATATTGCATATTTACATATATTGCTTATTTACATATATTGCATATTTACATATATTGCATATTTACATATATTGCATATTTACATATATTGCATAATTACATATATTGCGTATTTACATATAATGCATATTTACATATATTGCGTATTTACATACATTGCATATTTAAATATATTGCTTATTTACATATATTGCATATTTACATATATTGCATATTTACATATATTGCATATTTACATATATTGCATATTTACACATATTGCATGTTTACATATATTGCATATTTACATATATTGCATTCACATATATTGCATATTTACATATATTGCATATTTACACATATTGCTTATTTACACATATTGCATCTTTACATATATTGCATATTTACATATATTGCATATTTACATATATTGCATATTTACATATATTGCATATTTACATATTTTGCATATTTACATATATTGCATATTTACTTATATTGCATATTTACATATATTACATATTTACATATATTGCATATTTACATATATTGCATATTTACATATTTTGCATATTTACATATATTGCATATTTACTTATATTGCATATTTACATATATTACATATTTACATATATTGCATATTTACATATATTGCATATTTACATATATTGCATATTTACATATTTTGCATATTTACATATATTGCGTTTTTACATATATTGCATATTTACATTTCTTGCATATTTACATATATTGCATATTTACATATATTGCATATTTACATATATTGCATATTTACATATACTGCATATTTACATATATTGCATATTTACATATATAGCATATTTACATATAGTGCATATTTACATTTATTGCCTATTTACATATATTGCATATTTACATATATTGCATATTTACATATATTGCTTATTTACATATATTGCATATTTACATATATTGCATAATTACATATATTGCGTATTTACATATATTGCATATTTACATATATTGCGTATTTACATACATTGCATATTTACATATATTGCTTATTTACATATATTGCATATTTACATATATTGCATATTTACATATATTGCATATTTACATTTATTGCATATTTACATATATTGCATATTTACGTATATTGCATATTTACATATATTACATATTTAAATATATTGCATATTTACACATATTGCATGTTTACATATATTGCATATTTACATATATTGCATTCACATATATTGCATATTTACATATATTGCATATTTACACATATTGCTTATTTACACATATTGCATCTTTACATATATTGCA